>JBBPBX010010435.1:0-10055 GCA_038048925.1 Garcialebias charrua
TCATCAACTGCTAATGACGGTCACGAGCGGCAGCGGCCCATTGAAAGTGTGGCGGAACCGGACATCAGGATCCAGGAGGAAGTTAATGGCACCGAGGCAGTGACTCAAGATGAAGATAAAGACGAGGATTCACAATGATATGAGGTATGAGTTTTAGAAATTATTTTGTAGGTTGGGTAAAAGAAATCCTAACAGTAATCAGCTGAGACAACCACTATTTTCATGTTTTCTTTCTGCATCAAAATATTAAAAGATATTCGACCTAAATCTTCTGACTTAAATAGGAGAGAGGGGATTATATATTTTACCTACTTTAGCTCTCTGCCCTGCTTGCTTAGTATACAGTATTATTAAATTATTTGGACTTTACATTGAATAGAATAGATCTAATATATTCCACAGTTATCTATTAATTTTTTTTCTCAACCATTTTACAAAATATTTGACTGTTAAAACTTTACATTGAATAGAATAGATCTAATATATTCCACAGTTATCTATTAATTTTTTTTCTCAACCATTTTACAAAATATTTGACTGTTAAAACTTCATCAGACTATCATTGTTTTGTTATTTGGTCCATAGTCCCTCCATTAAATACATTATAAAGCACAACTTATAGCTTTCAGAGTAATGCAAAAATGTGTTTTTTAATAATGACTGGTTTGTGGTTGGTTTGCTTTGGACAGAAATTCCACTGTTAGTTTAAAACAACAGAATCAAAAGGCTAGGATTGCTAAAGTAAAATGTTATCTAATATGTAAAAATTGATATAAATGAAAAGTGACATTCCCTGATGCATGCTCAATAATCCAGGTGGAAAAATCTGTGACATTATTTGAGTCATTTAGTTTACAGTAAATCTTACAGTCTGTGTAAGTTTTAAGGTTTAAAAAGAAGTCAAAACTTTCAGTCTTAATTATGGAAACTTGGATAAATGAGAGCCTTCACATGTGTTAAATGTAATAAAGTCTTATTTTTTCTTTTATTTCCTCCAACACTAACATACAGTATTTGTTGTTTTTTTCAGATGCAGTCTTTAAACATGCATCATTAAAGAGCAGAAACAAGACAGAAGACAACTTTCATAGAAGTCCAGCTGAATAATCAAGGTAATTCATGATCACTTAATGCTGTAAAAAGTGTCTCATGCCTGGACATCTTGCTGTTCATATCGAGCGAGTGTGTGAATTCATCTCAAAGTACCACATCTCAACTACACACACTCACTTTTTCACATTGATCTAACAACTGTTCCCTGTTACAGAATATGTAATATAACGTTAAAAGAATTAAAGTTGTGAAAATCTTATAATTTAGGAAAATATATTTCTACTGTATTGCTCACATCTACCCTCTATTCGTTTGCGTTTATTTAGTGTTGTTGAATTTTGGTGTAAGGCTTGATTTAGAGCCTTTTATTGCAATAATAAAACATCCATCCATCCATTTTCTTCCGCTTATCCGGGGTCGGGTCGCGGGGGTAGCAGCCTAAAGGCCGAGATACACTTAAGTGTCCTCAGGTACGCCACTCTACGCGCGCATTTTGTGCGCATAAGTTTTGCTGCTATACTTCAGAAACTATCAGCTTTCAAACGCTTGCGTTCTCCTTGTTGTAATATGAGCAGCTGCGCACGGAGGGGACTCAACTGAGCTCGCTGATTGGTCACTTGCTGACACGCCTACTGAAATGATTGACAGCTTTTCAGTCAGCTCATGTAGCTCTCTGAAGACCGCGGCGGTGTTCTGATACGGTGTTTCTACTATATATGTTATAAAAAGTTCTCTCAGAAATAAAAATAATAACAGGGAGTGCTTTTCCTGCCGCACACAGCCCACCAGGGATATTTAAAACATTGCACACCCAGGTAGGACCTGAATTCATTCATTTCATCATCGAGTGAACGGAGGAAGAAGCGGTTACTTGACTTTAGGCAAAAAAACAAAAGAAAAGGCCCGATCAGCGATAAAGAAGGGGAATTTATTTCATTTGTGTAACATACAAAACAGTCCGGCGCCGGGAAGTTTATGGTCAGACACCGCGTATCGCGCACGCGGACGTAAAAAAAAAGCTTTGCGCGTACATGCCCTTAGGGGCTACGCGGGGCTACGCTTTTGCCTTGACGTATGTACGCTGCGTATAGGCGTATCGTGAGGACGCTCGAGTGTATCTCGGCCTTTAGTAGGGAGGCCCAGACTTCCTTCTCCCCAGCCACTTGGAGCAGCTCCTCTGGGGGAATCCCAAGGCGTTCCCAGGCCAGCCGAGAAACATAGTCCCTCCAGCGTGTCCTGGGTCTTCCTCTGGGTCTCCTCCCGGTGGGACATGCCCGGAACACCTCACCAGGGAGGCGTCCAGGAGGCATCCTAACCAGATGCCCGAGCCACCTCAACTGGCTCCTCTCGATGTGGAGAAGCAGCGGCTCTACTCCGAGTCCCTCCCGGATGACTGAGCTTCTCACCCTATCTCTAAGGGAGAGTCCAGACACCCTGCGGAGAAAACTCATTTCAGCCGCTTGTATCCGAGATCTCGTTCTTTCGGTCACAACCCAAAGCTCATGACCATAGATGAGGGTGGGAACGTAGATCGATCGGTAAATTGAGAGCTTTGCCTTTTGACTCAGCTCTCTCTTCACCACGACAGACCGGTACAGCGCCCGCTTCACTGCGGACGCTGCACCTATCCGCCTATCGATCTCACGCTCCAGTTTTCCCTCATTCGTGAACAAGACCCCGAGATAATAATAAAACATGTTTTGCAAAAAGACTTTAAAGGATAGTTGTACCTTATTAAAGTAGAGAAAAAAAACTGTTGTTTTTATATTCTAGTTCCCAGTATTAGACTATGAACATGAAAATCTTTGACCTTCAGGGCAGGGCCTAATGGTACATTTAGGCTGACTTGGGGGAGGGCCCCTTTACAAAGGTTTGCCTGGGGCCCCAAAATGTCTAAGTCCGCCACTGGTGCCCGCGGACCTGTTCTAAAAATAGCACAACTCACTACTAAGCTGCATTTAAAATTTCATTTTATTCAGTTGTTATTCTTTTTTTGTATTTATATATATTTTAAAATGTCTATCTTAAAAATATGTTCTTAAAAATATGTTTATTATACACTTTTTTCAATTTACGCTTTGTTATTTCCGAAGAGTTTATCAAACTGGTGCCCTTTGTATGACTCAGTACCCACAAAGTAGCTCTCAGTTTCGAAAAGGTTGGTGACCCCTGCTGTACAGTTTATACAGTATAACACTGTGTCTGTATATACTGTACAGGATATACAGTATAACACTTTGTATGTATATACCAGGGGTGGGCAATTATTTTTTCCATGGGGCCACATGAGAAATAGAAACTATTGTGGGGGGCCGGGCCAAATGACATAATTCAATACTGCATAATATTAATAGTATTTCTTTATTAAAAGCAGTAAATATCATTGTTTAGACAAACTGGTAAAAGTATTAGTTATGATTAATCAACAAAATAAGAGGTTTCTTTACAAAAAATGTCATTTACTCAATGAAATTTCCCAGTACAATGGTACACTGAATATTTTACCATTTGTGACTGATTTTATTAGTGATCATTTTCAGCCATAATCACCCAAAAGCACATTTTGAGTTTCATGTACTGTTGGAAAGAGGTTCTTATCTTTCTAAAGACATCACAATATTGCCTTTGTACTTCAAATATTACGAAATATCGTATAATAGTGATTGTCACTGAACTGTGATTTTGAGTCCCTGTTCACTGGTTGATGCCTTTACATTTGAAGTCTAACCACCTCATTTGATGTTTCTCAGTTCTATTTTCTTGTTCAGTGAGAGAAATCTGGTCTCTGTTGGACTTTAACGAGAGCATTAAAGTCAGGTTGAATGTCTGAGGTGGAGATGAGAAGCAAAGCTGGCAGATGATCATCAGTGAAAAATGATCTACACCTGGATTTGGTAAACTTCATCACTGTTTGTTCACATGTTATTAGAGCCAAGAACCAACATCTTCTGAGCATGTCTCCTCGTGTTTGGAAAGTTCTCCTCCTTGAGAGAAGAGTAGAAAGCTGAAAGTTGTGCACCATAACTCATGTTCCCTGAAGGAAGGGAATGAGGTGCAACATAGATGCTATGGGAAATTGCGCTCCACGCGATTACCTGAAGGAATACAATTACGCCTTTATGGCGTCACGCCAGAGACCCCGCCCTCTGAGTATTTAAGGTGCTGATGCCCATCCTACTTCCTCCAAAATGCACTTCACCGAGCTTTCAGCATTGAAAAGGGCCAAGTATGTTGCACCTTGTTCCCTTCCTTCAGGGAACATGAGTTATGGTGCATAACTTTCAGTTTCCTTATCAGTCAGTCACTCGGTGCAACATAGATGCTTTGGGAACGTAATTCACTCACGCCCTTGAAATGCTCAGTAAAATGCATCCTAGTGTGAACATCCGCCTTTATTCAATAGAAATCTCAAGGCCGCTCTCTACTGTGTGTTAGAAAAGACAGCCTGAGTGACATCACACGCAGCAAGGTCCAAACTGTAATGCTTTGCAAATGCATTTGTAGAGCTCCAGTTCACAGCCGCACAGATGTCTGCCACTGGTACACCCTTGAACAATGACCACGAGGTGGCCAGGCCCCGAGTGGAGTGGGCACACACTCCAGAGGGCACCTGTTGACCTTTGCTATTGTACACCCTTTTTATGGCCTCAGTCACCCAGTGTGAGAGTCGTTGCTTTGATAGGGCCCTACCAGTAGCTGGAGTCGCAAAGCACACAAACAGTTGATTTGTTTTCCTCCATTCAGCTGTTCTCTGCATGTAAGCGCTTAAAACCCTCACGGGGCAGAGAGCCTTCAGCCTTTTCTGTTCCTGAGTGAGGACAAGAGCAGGAGGGAAAGAAGAGAGATCAAAGTCCAGACTTCTGGGGTTCAGAATCAAGACCTTACACAGGATTAGGCCTTAGTGTGACCTTTGACCTGTCAGGGGCAAACTTGGTACACATTGGGTGCATGGATAGAGCATGGAGGTCACCCACACGTTTTGCCGAGCACAGGGCCAACAGCAGAGCGGTCTTATAAGATAATAGATATATCTTAATGTCGCTCAGTGGTTCGAATGGGGGGGTCACAGAGACCAGACTAAGATCCTATCCAGGAGTCAAGATCCTGCTGGGGAGGTCTCTTCCTTAGCACCCCCTTCATAAATCTTATTATGAGCGGGTGCGCGCCAGGCGTCCTGCTCCCCCAACCCTCGTGGCAAGCTGAAATAGCTGATAAAAACACCTTGATGGTTGAGAAAGAACGACCTTTCTCCAACAAGTCTTGAAGAAAGGTGAAGAGGTGGACCAAGTCACATGAATAAGAAATAATATTTCTTTCCATGCACCAAGCTTCAAAAACACGCAATATCCGGGCGTAGAGAGACTGTGTTGACACAGCTCGGGCGTTTTGAATGGTATTTACCACGTTCTCGGGCAGGCCTGAGGCCACCAGTTTGTTCCTCTCAGCCACCAAGCTGAGATTTGCCACAGTTCTCAGCATAAGCGGCAAGGCTGTTCCTTCTGGTGACGTGACGGGTCCCTGGAGAGGAGCACGTGGCGGAACCAGTTCCTTCTCGAGGGCCCTGATTTCTGTGGCTCCTTGAGGGCCAACCAAGTTAGGGAGAGGGCCCTTCTGCAAATGTACTTCCATACCTTGCTGACCGAGAGTGTTAGGAGGCAGAAGCAAACTGCTGTCATTATTGGGCCAAAGCGGAACAGAATGCCTGATTGCAGGCGTCTCTAGCACCGTCTGTTGCAGACAGAACCGAGGCATCCAGCTGGGGCTTATTGATTAGGCTAACACCCCGTGAGCCGTGAGGGAGGGGGGGATGATGACCCCCGCCCTTTATGTCGGCTGGAAGAGCAGAAGGGACCGTGCTGCTGATGTTACTGTATTGTTGTTTTTTTGAGTCAAGAATACAGAGAGGGGCTTTTTTTTAGCTTTATTCGTGCTTAAGTGTGATGACATATTTGACTTTATGTCACTCACAGCAGGAAAAACATGATTTGTACTTAAAACAAAGTCACCAGCTTTTTGTACCATGTTACAAACAAAGTCTGGATGTGAAAAGGTCATTTCCTGTACCGCGTGGGTGGGTGATCCTTTAAAGTCAAGAAGAGGGCCTGGTTCGTCAGGCCCATTTTTGTCTGGCGTCCCGGTTCGCCGAAGAGGCCCTGTGTCGGACCGCCTGGCGGGGAACAAATCTGTTCTTACTCCAGGCGTGTTCGGCTCGAGGTGGGTCCGGCGGTGGTCTCCGTCGGTGCTCAACCTCGTATGCCAACCGCTTTTGCGGTGGGACACGTGAGTTTGAGTGGTGTTGAGGCTGCAGGGCTCTGCTCCCAGCGGACTCCCTGGGGGGGAGGGCGAAAGCTCTTCTGGGGATGCCTACCCGGAGAACCTCAGTCTGTTCGCGCCTCTGGTCCAGTCTGGTCTGAATTCGATCCAGAGCTTTTCCGAACAATCCCATCGGCTCTATGGAGTGGTGCAGAAAAGGAATTTTCTGTCTCTCCAGGAGGTCAGTTAGGGTCATCCACAGATGACGTTGTGAGATGACCACCTCAGCCATGCCTCTGCCTTGTGCAATAGCTGTTGTCCCCATCATGCGGAGCACAAAGTCTGTTGCCCTACGTGCTTCTTCCAGCACGTCTGCGACAGCCTGTCTGTCCGTCGTTACCTGGAACTCCTGCAGCTTTTCAGTCAGATATGCCTGCATCATGGCGAATGCGTTCATTACGCGCGCCACGAGGCCCTGAGCCCTGTAGCATTTCTCGAGCAGAGAAGCCGAGGCTCGACAGGCTTTACTGGGCAGAGTTGGTTTCGTCCCGGATGACCTGGGAGCCAGGTGAGACGCCAGCGTGTCCTCCATTTGTTGGCTATACTCGCTGCATCCATCCCATCCAGGTCGAGGAACAGCGAGAGTGGCAGCAACATGGGAGCTCTGGGCTGAGTCCAGGTGCGAGTCAGCTCTGTGAGGAAATCCGGAAAGATGCGCATTCTTTGCCTCATTGCGGACTGCTGCTTTGAGTAAAAGTAATTTCCTACCAACCTCGTGACTTGTTGACGAGGTGGAGGCTCTGGCCATGGGATCTGCAGTGTGTCCGTTGCTCTGCGACACAAGTCGAACAGAACAGGGATTGAAAAGTCAGTCTCCGGGAGCACAGGTGCTGTGGTGCGAGAGAGGTCCCCCCCCCCCCTGTTCGTCGTACTCAACTTTGGCGTCATCCGCAGAAAATTCGCCTGAGGCTGAAATCGAGATCTCGTCCTCGTTCATCAAGCCTCGCGTGTCGAAGTCGACTGTTAAGTCCCCGATAGGAGCCAACGCGTCTGGGCTGTCACCCCATTCGCCTTGGGTGCTGTCCTCCAGAGCCATGCTCTTGAGCTCCGGCGTGGGAGTGAGAGGCTCAGTCGTGTCCGGGTCTGTTGGCGCCGCAGCAGCGCCCATGGCTTTGGCGACGAAGTCCGCGCAGTGCCTCCTCACTGCCTCCAGCATCTGGCTGCAGTGTGGGCATGATTCAGGCGCATCCAGCGACATGTTCGCGTGCAACATTCCCAGGCAGACAGGACAGGCCTTATGGGTGTCCGTCACCGAGAGGGAAAAAAACACATCCGCTGGGGCAAGCGCGCGAGGTCGGGCTTGCCGTCCTGCTAGCCGTCCTGCTAGCCATCCTGCTAGTCTTTTTCGGAAGTCTTGTCTTTCGCTTTCCTTTCTCCGGAGACATGTCCAAGATAAGACGAGCAAGTCCTTCCAAATCCTTTTTCTCTTTATTTGAGACATCTCCTTCGTCGCGTCGCTTTCGCTGGCTAGCCTGCTACGAAATTAGCAGAGGTAGCCATGTGATGCAGCTTAGCTCAGTCAAGCGAAGCAGTCTACGGAAAGAGGAGAAGAAAATACTTTGAGTTAAGGAAAACTGTGCCGGACTAGCTTTCGCTAGCCCGGCAGTACGCAGGAAGAATTCTCTGTACGCCCTGTGTAGGGAGCAAGTTCACCTCTGGTCGAGCGATGAGGCACAGAGAAGTCCCGCGAAGAGAGTTCAGGTTTAAGCGAGGTGAAGGGCAATAAGTGGAAGTAGGATGGGCATCAGCACCTTAAATACCCAGAAGGCGGGGTCTCTGGCGTGACGCTGACACCCCTGCCGTAAAGGCGTGATTGTATTCCTTCAGGTAATCGCACGGAGCACAATTTCCCATAGCATCTATGTTGCACCGAGTGACTGACTGATAAGGGAACCAGCATTGATTTGGACTTAAAATGCTCTGCTAGTCCCACATCAGACTGTAGGTCCATGAGTTCCAGCTGAACATCACTAGGTGCATCATCAGCACTGCAGATGAAAGGAGAGTAAATCATCTGCATTTTATCCTCAATTGTTCTGAAATCTTCAAATCATCTTGAACACTCACCATGCAGTGCATCAAACACAGAGTACCACCTGCGGAGGTGATCTGCTGATGGTGTGAATTATTTCAGAGTTTGCAGTGATAGTCTCATGAAAGCCTTCAACAGGCTGTGCAGTTCATGAACAGAGAGGCCCTTGCCTTGCAGTTTGGTGTTCAGTTCAGTCATCAGTGCAGTCACAGCAACAGCAAATGAAAAACCTGCCATCTAGTCTTCTTCTGAGAGCTCTGGGATGTCTTGGTTCTTCTTCTCACAGAACTCTTGGACCTCTGCTTCCAGGTCACAAACTCACTCACTTTAACGAGACTGAGCCATGTGGCAGCTGACGACACTGCTCAGTCTCATGCTCCTCTAAAGGTGCACCAACCTGCCTGTGATCCAGCGCTCGTGCCCTGATGAACTTTACTACAGTAACATGGGTCATTTTTAGCACGTTCTTGCACAACACATGCTGGCATGTAATAAAATGCACAAATACCCATTTCTGATATGCGCTGATTTCAGTCACTTTATTTTGCGCACGTTTCAAAAGTTTGACATTTTTCCCTGTAAGATTTGGACAACTGTCCAACCTGCCAGTCTGTCTTGTTTCAGTCCCAACATATCCATTTACCTCTGAACAGATCGTTTCCTGCCGTTGTCCCTTTCATTGCAGCCAGCTCCTCCATCATGTTGAAGTCCGTTATTCCACAGACAAACACTAACTGGGCTGAGTCTCAGACATCACGACTCTTGTTCAAAACCAAGGAGAAAAAGTCCAAACCTGCCACTTCACGTTGCAGCTGAAGCTCCAGATTCCACACAATGTCCTCAGTCCTTCTCATCATGCTTCTCCTGGACAACAGGACTTGCTTAAATGCTTCTTTTTTTTCCCAGGGCACATTAGCGCTGCAGAGTCCACCAAGCACTCTGACAACCACCCCCCACCCCACCCCCCTCTGAGAATGGCTCACTGTTTTTAGCCATTTTGTGGGATATGACAGAGTTAAGTCTTGGTTGTTGCACCCCTGGATGTGTGAAGCATGGTCAAACAGCCCTGCTGCATTTGTAGCTTAGCAAAGCTTCAGATGTCTGCACCCTTTCAGCATCAGTCAAGTTTTTGTATTTCTCTGCGTGTTTTCTCTCATAAATGTGACTCAAACTGTAATCCTCAAACACAGCCATCTGCTTTCCACAAACTAAACACACAGCTCTACCCCCAACTTCAGTAAATTAGTGTAATATTTAGCCATCCAGCTTTTGATGAAATCCTTCCACTCAGCATCTACTGTTTTTAAAGCAGGAGTGGACATTTTTGAGGGCTAACGTTGTCTTGTGACTTGCTCGTGACAACAATTCAATCATGCACATTGCGCATGTCTTGATTTACATATTGCATCATTTTGTACATGAATTTAAAAAAAACCATCAAAATTAAAGCAATGCAGTCCACAAATGAGGTAAAATTAGAAACTATGTTTTTGTTGTAACTCCCCTTACGGGGGCTGGTCAGAGTCAACCAAAGGGCCGCATGTGGCCCAAGGGCCGTACAATGCCCAGGTCTGGTATATACTGTATATACTGTACAGTATATGCATGACACACACACACACATTCACACACACACACACACACACACACACACACA
>JBBPBX010010435.1:10163-57921 GCA_038048925.1 Garcialebias charrua
CACACACAACACACACACACACACACACACATTGTATTTAATATACATAATATTTGAACACTGCAACATTGTCAGACTAGAACTATCAATTTGTTTTGATTTTAGGTCCCCGTTACTCTCATGTGAATTAAGCAGTGAGATGCTGTCTGTACAGAAAATATTCCATAAGACAAGTTCATATTTTGGTATTACTACATTTGTTCTATTGAATTATTTCTTTTTTCAGGAAGGCCTACACACCAGTCAAACACAGACTGGTCTCCTACACTGAAGCTGACAGACACACTTAAGGATCCAACAGACCTGAGCGTCCTACCTGGACGCCACTCTACGCGCGCATTTTGTGCACATGCATTCGCTGTTATAGCTCTTTTTTTTCTTTTTTTTTAAATGCTCGCGTTTTCGCTCCAAATCCTTGTTGTACTGTGAGCAGCTCCAGCTGTCCCCTCTGCAGCTGCGCGCAGAGGGGACAAACTGAGGTCGCTGATTGGTCACTTGCTGACACGCCTACTGAAATGATTGACAGCTCATCAGAAAACTTGAGAACTCATCATGAAAGCAGCCCGCTGCCCGTTCTGCTGCAGTGTTTCTACTTTATATGTTATAAAAAGTTCTAAGAAATAAAAATAATAACAGGGAGCGCTTTTCCTGCAGCTCACCGCCCACCAGGAAATATATAAAACCTCCCGCAGCCAGGTAGGACCTGAATTCATTCATTTCAGTCATCGAGTGAACGGAGGAAGAAGCGATTACTTGACTTTTGGCAAAAAAACAAAAGAAAAGGCCCGATCAGCGATAAAGAAGAGGAATTTAATTCATTTGTGTAACATACAAAACAGTCCGGCGCCGGGGAAGTTTATGGTCAGACACCGCTCAAGCGTACGCGGTCGTAAAAAAAGAGCTTTGCGCGTTTGTGCCCGAGGGGCTACGCGGGGGCTACACTTTTGCCACAGCGTACGTACGTCGTACAGAGGCATATAGGGAGGACGCTGAGGTCTATTGGAGGCTTACCTCTGAGAAAGTCAGCAGCAGAGGAACAGCAGGTAATGACACAAGCAACTGACACAATAATTCAAAAATATTAAAGTAATTCTAAGATAAAATTACTGAAATCAATATAAAATTGAACATTTATCTTTGTGAATGAGTAAAAATGTTAGGAGCAACTGTATTAATTTTTTTTTACTTTGAGTAGCAAATTTGGAGTCTTATTTTAGACTTTGTGATACAAATATGACAATGTTTAATAATCTTTTTTTTTTTTTAAAGGTACAGACGAGTGAAGGGCCGAGTTCCATCCAAACAAAAGCTCCAGTGTGAGGACTTCTAGACCTTGGTCCAGTCTCAGATACTAGACCTGGGTCTAGTCCCAGATCCTAGACCTGGGTCCAGTCTTGGATCCTGAGGGGTTGGCTGCTCCAATCGGGCGGTCCCATATGACGAGGAATCTGTTCCAGTTGGTTTAAAATCAGAAACTGCACTGGCCTCTATCATTCCTTGTTGAAGAGGGTTTTTGATCTGGTATTTATTCTGTAGCCAAATCATTTTCATTAAAATACATAAAATCACCCACAGTTCTCATATTGCATTCAAACCGTTTTGAATTTACAATTACAGCTTTTACTTAGAACTTTGTCAGTCTCTTCCTGGAGGAGGAAGCATACAGCAACATGCATGTTTTTATGTTTTGTACATGTCAATAAAACACTAAACTGGTAAGTTGCCAAAGAACAATCACTACATCTAGGTTTTATTTATGTGCAATAGAATAATGTTTAGTAGAGGTGACATCACAATGAAACTATTTCTCAGTATTGGAGATTAAACAGCATATCTTAATTATTGAAATAAAGAAGGTGAAACTTGGTGCAACTGTTTTATTCAAACTAAAGGTAAGCACACGTACATTTAGGAATGATTGTTTCACAGCAACACCAAATGTACTTGAAAAGCAGATTAATTTATAGAAATTATATTTTCACTCATTTGTTGCTGTGGTGCACGACTGCACACAACTTCTGGACGAAGTGGAGTTTAATCCATCTCCTGGGACTCAGTACTTTACACAGAAATACAACACAAAGGAAGAAAACTATTAAAATGCTGTTCTTGTTTCAAGGTTTTAAAACAACATGTAGCCAATGGATTAAAAGGAGCTACCAAATTGTAACTTTTCACCACTAACTTTATTAACAAAGGAAGTCATAGTGGAAAATAAATAATATCAGGTGACATTTAATGTAGCACGATAAATACTATGACTGAGCAATAATTACAAATAATTTATTTTGTTACAACTAATTTAAGTATGAAAGGCAGTCATGGGCTAAATAAATAATGTAGTAATGTGAGAAATATCAGCGATCTTTACTGTAGTACAAGCTACATCAGGTAAGCTGAAGTAGCTTGTACTACATCGTAAATATTTACAATGATCCTTAACATAGCAAAGATTAGCTTAGCTGATGTAGCTTGTACTACAGTAAACATTACTGATATTTACTGTAGTACAAGCTACAACAGCTTAGCTGATGTAGCTTGTGCTACAGTAAATATCAGCTATGTTTACTGTAGCAAAGATTAGCTTAGCTGATGTAGCTTGTAGCAAGCTATGAGGGACATCTACGTGTATTTTATTGTAATTACTTACTCTGCCAGTCACCAGAACTGTTATCAACATGAAGAGTTTGGACGTCCTTCACAAATCTTTTATTGATTATAAGCATCCATGGATTTAAAGCTGTGAAGCTCCTCCATTGTAGGCACTCCTCGTGTTCACAAAATAATTAACAATATCAGAGTAACTTCTCGGTGACAACTTGTCCGCTTTGTCTGACATAATTTCTTGTTCCACCTCATAGGGGTCAACTCTGACCGCATCTATTTTATGCCTATATCTTGCTCTTGGTCAAGAGTATCAATATACTGAGCTCCGGTCTGTCTGTTCGCCATCTTCCTCGAATGCTCCTCCACAAATGACGGGAAACCCAGTATTGCGTATTAGTAGTAGTATTAATACCGGTCATGTGTGTGGGAACTACCCATAAAGGATTGTTAGGGTCTTTGTTAGCCCCACCCACAGAGGGGCCACTCTGGTCCCATGGTTGACATTCCTGATAGGTGTGAAACTGGCTGGGTATCAGTCCTAAAGCTGCATTGCATGTTTTTGAAAGCTGAAATCTTAGACCTCCTTCTCTGTTTAAAGATGGTTTCTCTCTTTTTACACAGATGGCTTCTTTCACCCCCCTCTCAAACCATCAGTCCTCTTGGTCCAAAATGTGGACATTCTTGTCCACAAAGGACTGTCCCTTATCCCTGAGGTGTAGATGAACAGCTGAGTCTTGTCCTGAGGAGCTGGCTCTCTTGTGTTGAGCCATACATCTGTGAAGAGGCTGTTTAGTTTCTCCAATGTAGAGATCTGGCCAGTCCTCACTGCACTGGACTGCATACACTACACCACTCTGTTTGTGTGTGGGTGTTTTGTCCTTAGGGTGGACCATGCCTCTGTCCGAGAGTCCTGCTGGGTTTGAAATGTAACAGGGTGTTGTGTTTGGAGAAAATCCTTCTGAGTTTCTCTGATACTCCAGCAACATAAGGGATGACAATGTTATTTATCATCTTTTTTTCTCCTAGTTCTGTTCAGTGGTGTTTTTTCTAGATTTTCTTGCTGACTTGACAAAGGCCCAGTGAGATGTCCACATGTTTGGAGAGCTTCTTTGATGTCTTTGTCTTCCTTTTCCTTCCCTTCTGTCTTTGTGGAGATGTGTTCAGCCCGATGCTAGAGTTCTGATGACAGAATTTGTGTTCCAATGGATGGTGAGAGTCAGACAGAAGGTACTGATCTGCGTGGGTTGGGTTCCTGTAGACTTCAATGTCCTTTCTTTCCATGTGAACCAAACAGTCAAAAAAAGGCAGCTTGTTGTTGTTTGCATCCTCTCTGGTGAACTTGATGTTGTTGTCCACAGAGTTGACATGTCTGGTATGTTTCAGAATCAGAATTCCCTGGTTGGGGTCTGGGGGTGGGGTCTGATAGAGTGGCAGGCCGTCGGGTGTTGTCCTGGACTCTGGGGGGTTTGGGGCCTGGGGGTTTGCCGTGGGCGGGACTGGCACTGCACCTCCCTGGGGCCGCTTGGGTGTCCTGTCCTTTTGGCTGGGTGCGGGTTGGGCCGGATTGGATATCGGCTCCTCTCGGACCCAGAATAAATGGGCCTACCTCCTGGGTTTGGGCGTGGGATGCCCCAAGTAGGGGAATGATACATGTCTTGGACCTGGGGGGTATAGAGTGAGTATCAGGATTATGAATGGAATGTGCTGTTATTGTATGTCCTTGAGTGAGTGAGGGTGAGGATGAGGGTTGGTCTGTAGCCGTTTTCGCATTGCACAGCCCTCCCCGGCCCTCCACGGCCCAGCTCGCTCTGGAGCCCAGCCTGGCCCGCCCACCCTCATTTCGCATTGTACAGAGATTATTATTAGTCATGGGCGTAGCCAAGATTTTATGAAGGGCGGTTCCTTATTAGGAAAAGTGGACTCCTGAAAAAAGTAATACGCCTTGGTGGCTCAGTGGAAGAGCGTCGGCTTTCCTCTCTAAATTTTATCTTGACTCGGGTTCGACCTGGTTCAACTTATTTTCTATTTTCTATTCTGATACACCCTTATGTCCCACAACGTGCTTTGAGGTCAGAGGACCGGGTACTTTTAAGAGTTCCAGAAACTTGCCTTAAGCGCGGAGGTGACAGGGCGTTCTCTGTAGCAGGCCCAAGACTCTGGAACGAGTTACCGCTGTTCATCAAACAGGTCCCCTCCCTCTCAGTTTTCAAATCCCGGTTAAAAACTGACTACTATTCTGTTGCTTTAAACACCAGCTGATTTGTATTTGATAGTTTTATTTATGATCTGCAATGCTTTTATGTTTTTCGTGTTGTACTTCATTGTCTGTGTTGCCTAATGCTTGTTTGTTTGTTCAACACTTTGGTTTGGACTTGTTCCTGGTTAAAGTGCTTTATAAATAAAATGGTATGGTATGGCATGGTATGGTATTTTACGTTTGTCTTTTATTGGATAAAAAAGGAGTTTGTGTTAACCACAAGCATAACACAAACTCCTTTTTTTAATCCAATAAAAGACAAACGTAAAATAAGTTGAACCAGGTGAGAATCGAACCCGAGTCAAGATAAAATTTAGAGGGGAAAGCCGACGCTCTTCCACTGAGCCACCGAGGCATATTACGTTTTTCGGGAGTCCACTTTTCCTATAAAGGAACCGCCCTTCATAAAATCCTGGCTACGCGCAGGAGTTAGAGAATATTAGTTATATTTTAAAATCCTGGCTACGCGCAAGAGTTAGAGAATATTAGTTATATTTTAAAATCCTGGCTACGCGCAAGAGTTAGAGAATATTAGTTATATTTTAATGAAATTCAGCTCGCGCTGAAAGGCGGAAATGCTCTGTATGGATGCGCGCTTCGTGTTATTTACGTCCTAACATAAGCTGATTTGTAATCAGTTATTAACAAAAATTAAACTCTGAAACACTAATTCAGCTAACAAATTTTTTTAGGGGTTTCTGTAGTTACATTTGAATGAAATTCAGCTCGCGCTGAGGTTGTTTTTAGAACGAGTTGATGACTCAACACGCAACAGTCCCGCCCCTGCTACAAACAACTAATCAAATGATGAGCAGTACATGACGTCAAACTGGACCCGGGAGCTCGGCCCGATCAGAACCTCAGTCGATGGGGTTCCAAAACTCGGGCTGCCGCTGGCCCGAGAAAGCAAATGCGAACCACACGAACCCAAGTTACAAGCCGGGTGGGGCCGGGGAGGGCCGTGCAGTGAGAAAACGGCTTGTGTTATTGTGTTTGTGTATGAATGTCTATTTGTCAGGCCGGGTCATAGTCTGTCCCCTATTCGATACAGCTGGGGCTGCTTGGTGTCGCGCCCCTGGCGCGTGGCCCCCCTAGTGGGGTGTGCCCTTGCCTGTCGGCACGCTTGGGGCCCTAGGTGTCGGGGGTTGGGCGCTTGGGCGTATGTCGGCTCTGCCTGTCGGGCCGGGGCCTGAGGGGTGGGCATCCACGGTGCCTGGGCCTTGGTGCCTGGGCCTGGAGCTACGCCGGTGCAGCGGGTTCCGGCGGGGTGGGTTAGTGACTCGTCATGTTTGGATGGCCCTGGGGGCTCAGCACTTGGGGTCCTTCTTGGGGTCTTGGTCTCTGGTCCCCCTTATATCTGCCTCGGGCCTTGGAGGGCGGATCTTTGACGCTTCACGGTCGCTATTGAATGTTCTATTAGAGAAGCCATATTCACTTATGCATGCTCACAACCACACACAAATGGATGCGGGGATATCATCATCATATGTAGATATGTAGATGGGTATATGACTGCATATGAATGTATATGTCTGTATGTATATATTTGTAGATATAGGTATATATATATTTATAGACATCTACTGCAAAGTCATGAATGTTATGGGTCTTTTATGCATATGTGTTTTGTTGCTGTGTTCTGTTATGTACTTTGCAGGGTTGCGGACGATGGTCGGGTGTGTTTGCCTTGTGCTCTTTTTGTGGATAATTGTTATGTTTGGTAGTCTTGCTTTCTGTCTTTCCTTTCTTTCTTTCCTAAAAAAATAATCATAATGATGTGAAGAGGATGGCTGTAAGGTGAGAAGGGAGGCCATCTATAAAAGGGAAAAAATCAGAATCAGAATCAGAATAAGCTTTATTGTCATTGCACCGAGGTACAGCAAGAACATGTACAGTTGTCCGGAAAAATAGGGCGGAGTGCCCGAAGCTGCAGCTATAATACCGGTAAGCACTGCCTTTCTTATCCTTTTCAGAATAATAATCTTAGATAGGAAAAGGGGGAGAACAATGAGGGTAAATAGTAGTATTTAGGGCTACAACAACGAATCGATAAAATCGATTATTAAAAGTGTTGGCAATGAAATATATTTCTATCAGTATTATATCGATTATGTTCTAAGATTTGTGTTCACCTAAATCCTGCCATATAATGTGAAATAAATCCAAGATGGAACCTTTTTCTTCCGGGCTTTGTTTTCAATAGGGAATAGTTTTTCAGATACATGCCTGCACCAATCAACAGACACAACACTAGTGTGTTTACGTCGAGCTGATAGCTGATTGGCAGAGAGGCTGGCTACGTGGTGACCGTAGGGCAGTCCCACGAGGCGATGATGACACCCAGGGTTTTTTATACGTGGCCAGCCTTCGAAGTTGGTGTGTGTGGACTTTGTGATCAGCTAGAGGTCTGTTGTGAGCTACAAATTTCTTCTTATATGTACAATAAACCTGCAAATAACATGCACATTCGTTTCAGAGCTTCCTTCAACTCTTGAATACGAAACAAATTGGTGACCACCGACGCGTGGAGTTATGCCTCTTATCAACAGGTCTGGTTCCTGTAAGGTCCCATTGTGGCTAGTTTGGGCCAGTTCCTATGGGACCGGTTTATTTCTGTACCCACTGCACGCTTAGGACCCCTTTAGTGGGCGTGAAGTTCTCCTGCAGTGGGCGGGTAATTCTCCTGCAGTGGGTGGATCATTAATATCAACGCTTCTAACCAGCTGGTGGCGCTAGTGATACATTAAGCTCTTTATTAACCACTAACACACACATTAGAAGAAGAGCTGGAAAAGAACACACAACCAAAGTGGATGAGCTTGTTTCTTTTTTGAACATTCTGCTTTGTCTGTGGCTTTTTCAGCCACAGACAAATGTTCATATATATATATATATATATATATATATATATATATATATATATATATATATATATATATATGTGTGTGTATATATACACATATATGTATATATATTGTATATACATACATGTGTACACATACAAACATATGCGTGAGTATATATATATATACACACACACGTGTTTATATATATACATACATGTGTGTATATATACACATATATGTACACATACATACATAATATATACTGTACATACATATATATTTATATATACAGTACATACATATACACATATATACATATATATATATATATATATATATATATATATATATATATATATATATATATAATATATATATATATATACATATATATTTTATATATACACACATTGATGATGGTGGAGTACACTACTTTGGACAAAACTGAAAGTGGCATGCATCCTAAAAAATCTGCGCCGCTCCATTGTCCCAGTTGATCAACAAGTGTGTTCCAAACTAAAACATTTGTAATATAAACTTAACAATATGTAATCAATCAATTCCAATCAAAATATCAAAGCAACTTTATTTAAATACTGTAAATGTTACATGTCAATAAAATTGTAACAGTTTTAAAAAATGAAAGATTGGTGTTATTTGTAGAAACAGAAAAACATATTACTAAATCTGCAGTTATGTATGAAATATGAACTTAAAATATCATCACTGGAATCTTAACCTGTTGTTCCAAAACATGTAACAATAATTAAAAGTAAAATTTGGCCAATAGCTCAGGTAAAAATGCTGACCTGTAGAACATTTCTACATTTTTCACTGCTTCTGTAAAGAACTCACCATCAGACACAATCCTCTGTGAATAAAGTCATCTGACCCAGAACTAAAGTTCTTTAGTTTGTAGCAGGTCGCTTTTGTAAAAGAGTCCACGAGGCTCAATGAGATTTACCTGACTAAATAAAGGTTGAATGAAAAACACCATGAAGTCACAGTACCCCTGCTCCGTCACAAACTGAGCTTGTATGACATCTGCTGAGTTCATAGGACCTGTTTGTGTTGTCAATGCAGGACTGTTTTTTTTTTTACTGAGGCACCGAGGACATCTTTGGCACAATGTGGACAAGGTGCAGGAGAGCAGAGCATCAGGAGAAGCTCTGAGGTCTGTTCGGCTGCAGTTGATGTGTAGTCTGGAGTCACAAGATCAGATCCTGATGCAGCAGTTCAGCGATGGCTTCATATGTCTGGCTGGCTGTTTTCACTGCCCCATCTGACAAACAACACAAAATTATTGTTATAATCTCCTCTAAACATCATTGTCCTTTGCTTTTATCTGTAATTTTCAAAGTTTGGAGTGTTTCTGTCATGGCATACTTGCTTTACAGTGCAGTGACTTGTCCCATCCTTCTCCAAGGACACCCACGGCTAGAGGATCTTTACACAGGAACTGACTGATTAACCTGAAATAAATCACATTACACATTAATACAGGCCTATAGGCCTAAGTGACAAATTTATGGATTTTTCCCCATATTTATAAACCATTTTTGGACTGAGATATGACCGTTTCCATTTATTCTGACTGAACCAAATCAAACCAAAAACAAAAACAGAAGTAACATGTATGGCATGAAGTTGGCGGTTGTATCACGTAATATGAAAACGTGGCTATAATGATAAATTCAAAAAAGTTCAAGACAAAAACAACTGGACTTTATTTATTATACTATGCTTTAGACTATTTTTTTCCTTCCTTGCACTTTTTAGAATTTACCATGTCCTGGATGACTGAGAATCTTCACTCGCTATTATCGACTCAAACGGCCTGCCATACTCCACATTCTGCTCTGCTTCGAACCTTGAAAACAGCTGCCAACTCGGCGAATTAGACCATTAAAGTGCATTTATTAAGCAAATGATAGACTCAGACACACCTCCTCTGCTACAATTTCGAGCTAACAAATATTGTTTATGTGATTTTCTTGTTATATTTCAGAGAAACGAGCCGTTCCGCCATCTTTTTTTTTTTTTTCCTAAAAGCCTCTCGGCTGTTGCCTGAAGTCAGTCTCTGAAACGGTCTTTCCGCAGTCCAAAAAAGCTAAGAAACAGTTGCATGACTCACTGGAAATATGCTTAAAGTTAGAAAACACTCACCTGCGCAGACACCTCTTGAAAAATCTTTTCATTGCACGTCACTCCATCCAGCTCCCTCTGAATATTTTCATCGGCCAGCAAATACAGAAAAGCCTGAACCTCCGCGTTTGACCACGGTTGTGACATAATTATTAGCCTGTGTTAATTCTCAAAAATGTGCTCCTCCAACTTGTTGTTCTAGAGTTTGGCGGGATGGCAGTTTGCATTTCCTGGAAGACTGAATCTTCTTCTTCTTGGCGGATTGCAAACAACGTTCAGGTGCATACCGCCACCTACTGGAGAAGACTGAATCTCCGCCCTCCGACCTAGGACTACGCCCCCTGACCAATCAGTGACCACACTGTGCTGATGTCATAACTGGACCCTAAAGAACCGGACCTTTGTACCTCAGTGAGGCAGGCACCAAAATAGGACCGGTTTCACGTGAACAGGACCCTGTGGGTACACCCCATAACTAGTTGTTAACTAGTTACGAACGAGCCCGAACGAGCGCGAACAGGACCTGTTGATAAGAGGCATTAGAAGATTGAACAGACAACGGGGAGCCGTTCAGGGGTTCTCCTCCACCGGGGCGAACACGCGCGCAGTCAAGGAGGCGCCTTCATTCTCAGGTGAGCAGAACTCCTTTTTCTCACAAAATGTCTGCCATTGGGTACGCTAAATTTTACTTTGACTGAGTGCTGTTTGTCTTGGGGTGGGCTAAAATTACTGCAGGTTAGTTCATTGTGTTAGCAGCTAAAAGTGAACGTGAACTACTGTTGTTATTTTCTGTGTATGCATTTTTTGCAGTGTTGTACATGTAAGTTTAAGCACATAGTCCCCCACACACACAGGGAAGATTTATGAGTGCCTGATAGCTTGCTCGCCCTCCCCCTCTTTCCCCCCGTACATGAGCTCCAGCCTTTTGGCTAGGAGACACCGTTCATTTTGCTGTGGTGCTCCGGGGGTCGTGGCGCCGAGGGGTAGCAGCCTGGTTTTTTATCTCTGGGACTCGTTTGCCATCAGAGACTCTCCAGGTTTTGCTCAGGGCCACGTCCTACCATTAAGAGTGGTTTAGGACCACTCCAGATTCGTATGTTCGTCGTTTGACGTTGATCCGGGTCCATATGTTTGCTGTTAAGAGCCTGATTTATCATTTAATGTTAATTCAACGAGCAAATAAAGGCACAGGGACAGATTTTTTGTTTTTCATATATTGCATTTGTGGGTGAATTTGCCAGCAGTAGGTCCATTTGAAGTCTAGAGACTAACCACTGCTGTGTTCTGTCTGGGGAGGTATTTTTTATTTTTATTGGGGTGCTTCAGAGGGTGATTTAGAACAACCAGTTTCTGTGGTCGGCCGTTTGAACTGGCCACATTGCTGAACTGGGCGTTTGGTCTCTTCATCCTCTGTAAAGCACGTGTACGTATACTATTATCATGACTGACAAATATATTGATAACTGGGAAAATTGTTCGCCAGGGACTCTGAGCTCTATTTTACACCAAGTGTGGGTGTCTTAGAGTAAGAAAGTTGCTGTAAAAAATATTTCTGATGAGAAGCTGCGTATGGTGTCTTGGGTTAAATAAATGCAGCACACGGGAATGTTTCCTTTGGTTGATCAGTCTCCTCCTTCCTTAGCATGGCTTAATAAACTTTTAATACAGGCTGAAAGGGCCTTGACATTGGCCTTAGATGAGAAACATAACAGTTCTGCTCTACTGAGCAGGAAAAATATAAAGAATGGCTAAAAGCAGATGAGCTTAATCGAGACTGTCAATTGTTTTTGGATGAGATGAGGAAAATTGTATGTGAACAGAGAGCTGGACTTAAAACTTCAACTTCACACAAAGCTGCAGTACAACTGGCCTCCCCCACTGATTTACTGCTTCCTACAGATAACACGGTACCAGGAACGGCTCTTGTGCATCACCCACCCCTCCCTGACTCCCCTCCTCACATCCTGGTACCAGGAACGGAGGCTTGCATTCCAGCTCCCTTGCCTCCTCTCCCTTGTCCTCTCCCATTTGCGCCTGTAAACCTGCCTCCACAGACACAGATGCCTCTGACAGAGCTGTCATCCTTGTGTCTGACTGAGTTGACTCCTGGTCCTGGACCTGCTACAGGGACCGGCTCAGTTACTGTTGATAACTGGGGGAGTTTTAAAAACTAAGTCGGCTCAAGATGGAAATGGCTTGAAGGACCATGTGCAAACACTGATGGGTGGACTTCCTAACACTGCTGGCACTGTAGATAAGCAAAGGGGAGGTGATGTTTTCCATCTACCATCTTCCAATCCTTCTTTCAGCATGAAATCACTGGGGGCTTCATATGACTCCATACCACTGACTTATCCCACCCCAACTGTTTGTCCAGACCTCAGACCTCCTGCCACAGCCTTTAATAAGCTTACTTGTTAGCAGTGAGGAACTTCAGGCCGTCTGGATAGAATTGCTGACAATGTTCATACCTGTGTTGATACAGTATCTTCTCTTGCACAACTCATGTTGCCTCTTGTCTCCGCCACCACAGCTGAAGGGACCCATAAGCAGACTTACACACCTTTTAGTTTACAGGATACTGAGTTAATTAGACAGTGCTTGCCAGATCTCCAGAAAGGTGGTGGTGCATGGATTCGGGCCTTTCTGGAAGCCTGCGCTGGAATAGTACCATGTCTGGGTGACTGGCGGACAGTTTTCACAGCATGTACATCATTCGGTAGCCTGACTGAAATTGAACAGGCTGCTGGGACTAAATTGAACCCTGACAGTGACACGCTGCAGGAACATGTTCAGATATTGTGGCCAATTATCAGAGAGAAATATCCAACTTCTATGAAATCTACAGAGTTGTGTGAGATTCCTCCGACTCTTACAGAATATGGCACAACATACCTGTCTAGGGATAAACTCTTATGGGAAAACAGAACTGGAAATGACCCTACACTTGATCCTACAACTCAACTGTTGTTCAGAGGGGCTGTGGAGAGCTCTCTGTCTGATGACGTTAAAAAGAGCTTGGCGTCTGTTGCGGGCCTGACTAAGATGGATTATGATTTATGGGTAGCACACATTGTTCATTTTATAGATCAAACTTTGGATAAAAGAGAGTCTGATGATAGGGAGTTAAAGTCCCTGGAGACTCAACTAGCAAAGGCTCAGTTGAAAGATATACATGACAAGCTTAATCTCATGAAGTTAAATGCAAATCAGATGCCCTAGGTTCAGCCAGCTTCCCTGGTGGGTCCTACTGCATCCTCTGAATATTCATATCAGCAAAGACCGCTGGGCCCAGCCACATCATGGCGCAGAGGTTGTACCAAACATCAGAGGGGAAGCCCCCAATCCACAGACAAATGTCACCGGTGTAACGGTTTCGGACACTGGTCCTCTCAGTGTCCGACTAAACAGGGATTCTTGAGACAGGAGGTACCGCCAGCTCCATATCCACATGATGTATATCCACCTCCACCTGCATCCCCTCACATTCAGCCTGGCCCTTCGCCAGGGGCCCATAATCAGGCCCCAGGCCAATTTCCTGTTCAATAGGGGTGCCCAGGACCGGTAGTAGGTGGCAACTTGTATCCTGAACCTTTGGTTTCAGACAGTGACCATTAATGGCCGAAATCACATGTGTATGGTTGATACAGGAGCCAGGTATTCGACAGTTAACATGTCACTCCCACGATCAACGAATACCGTACCTGTTGTTGGATTTTTGGGCAAACCAGAGGAGTGGCCGCTATCGTGTTATGTCCCCTGTGTGTGGAATAACCTGCGTTTTGAACATTCCTTCCTGATTTCTGCCTCATGCCCAGTGAACTTGATTGGACGAGACATTCTGTGTGATCAGAACGTGACTTTAATGATGACACCTGACAACGTCCAGCTAAGTTTTCCTAATGGAACTGTTCAGTGCTGTGCTACAGTTAAAGGCTCTCTACATCAGATGATCCAGGCCCATGGGACTTTTGCTAAGTCCGGTCCGGCTGAACTTCAAGCTGAAGTTTGGTGGGTGGCTGAGCCTGATTTCCCCACCACGCACTTGTACAACACTCTGAAGAGCTGGGACGCCTGGATTAATGTCATAAGACCCTATGACATGCCTCCTGATGTGGCACACTGCACGTTGAACTATGTGTGGAGATGAGGCCTATGATGCTCTCTGGACAGGACTGCTGGAGCATTGTCAAGAAACTGGTGAATTTCCAGTAGCTGAACTCATGGACATTTATGTTGCCCCTGAGGGAGTGGCGGCAGCTGTGAAGTTGCCTGACCCACTGATGGAACTGTATATGCTTGGTGATATATCAGCACCACATGTGTCATTGAAGGTCATGGCTGGTACTGAAGCAAAGAATTTAGGTCCTATGATGAGACGCTGTCTTGCTGTCCAGGAATGGGTGCCCACACAAAATCCTCACTTACACTATTCTCCAGAGACTGACACCTACAGGATCACACACAGGTCATTTACATTATTGTTACCTGAGAAACATTTTCTGCCTAGAACACATGGCAGAGAAAACACAGATCATGTTGGCACAGACAAACTGTTAGCCAGTTTGCCTGAAACACTTTGGGCCAGGAATTCTACAGATGTAGGGTTGCTGAATGTGCCACCTGTCTCAATAACTCTGAAGCCGGGTACAATTCCAATCTATAAAAATCAATATCGACTCAGACAGAAGCAGATTGATGGTATTGAGCAAACTATTAAGGGTTTACTGGATGCTGGGGTGTTACAACCTACAGTTTCAGCCTGGAACACGCCTCTCCACCTAGTTCCAAAATCTGATAAATCCCATTACCGTTTAGTCCATGATTTGAGGCCGATAAATAAGGTTGTAGTTCCGTCTAATTATGGAACTCCAAATCCTTACGTCATGATGAATGCTATTCAGCCTGAACACAAATTTTTCACTTGTATCGACCTGGCTAATGCATTCTTTTGTGTGCCTCTGGACGCAGGGTCAAGGGATCTGTTTGCATTTACCTTTAAGGGGAAACAATACACTTACCTTCCCATGGGCTCACCACCTGTGGGAGGGGCCAAAGGGGTCGGGTGTAATGTGAGATGGGTGGCGGCCGAGGGCGGGGACCCTGGCGGTCTGATCCTCGGCTACAGAAGCTGGCCATTGGGACATGGAATGTCACCTCTCTGGTGGGGAAGGAGCCTGAGCTAGTGTGTGAGGTTGAGAGGTTCCGACTAGAAATAGTCGGACTCACCTCAACGCATGGCTCTGGCTCTGGAACCAGTTTCCTTGAGAGGGGTTGGACACTCTTCCACTCTGGAGTTGCCCCTGGTGAGAGGCGCCGAGCAGGAGTGGGCATACTGGTTGCCCCCCATCTTGGTGCCTGTACGTTGGGGTTCACCCCGGTGAACGAGAGGGTAGCCTCCCTTCGCCTACGTGTGGGGGGACGGGCTCTGACTGTTGTTTGTGCCTATGCACCAAACGGCAGCTCAGACTACCCACCCTTTTTGGAGTCCTTGGAGGGGGTATTGGAGAGTGCGCCTCCTGGGGACTCCCTTGTTCTACTGGGGGACTTCAACGCTCACGTGGGCAATGACAGTGAGACCTGGAGGGGTGTGGTTGGGAGGAACGGCCCCCCTGATCTGAACCAGAGTGGTGTTCTGTTATTGGACTTCTGTGCTCGTCATGGATTGTCCATAACGAACACCATGTTTAAGCATAAGGGTGTCCATATGTGCTCTTGGCACCAGGACACCCTAGGTCGCAGTTCGATGATCGACTTTGTTGTCGTCTCATCTGATCTGCGGCCGCATGTCTTGGACACTCGGGTGAGGAGAGGGGCGGAGCTGTCTACTGACCACTACCTGGTGGTGAGTTGGCTCCGATGGTGGGGGAGGATGCCGGTCAGACCTGGCAGACCCAAACGTATCGTGAGGGTCTGCTGGGAACGTCTGGCAGAGTCTCCCGTAAGACGGAGCTTTAACTCCCACCTCCGGGAGAGCTTTGAACACGTTCCGAGGGAGGCGGGGGACATGGAGTCCGAGTGGGCCGTGTTCCGCGCCTCTATTGTCGAGGCAGCTTATCGGAGCTGTGGCCGCAAGGTTGTTGGTGCCTGTCGAGGTGGCAACCCTCGAACCCGGTGGTGGACACCGGCAGTGAGGGATGCTGTCAGGCTGAAGAAGGAGTCCTATTGGGCCTTTTTGGCTTGTGGGACCCCGGAAGCAGCTGATAGGTACCGGCAGTCCAAGCGGCATGCGGCTCGGGTGGTTGCTGAGGCAAAAACTCGGGCGTGGGAGGAGTTCGGAGAGGCCATGGAGAATGACTTCCGTACGGCTTCGAGGCGATTCTGGTCCACCATCCGGCGTCTCAGGGGGGGAAAGAGGTACGAGACCAACACCATTTATGGTGGAGGTGGCGTGCTACTGACCTCAACTCGGGATGTTGTGAGTCGGTGGGCGGAATACTTCGAAGACCTCCTCAATCCTACTGGCACGTCTTCCACTGAGGAAGCAGAGCCTGGGGACTTTGGGTCGGGTTCTCCGATCTCTGGTGCTGAGGTCGCCGAGGTGGTTAAAAAGCTCCGCGGTGGCAAGGCTCCGGGGGTGGATGAGATTCGCCCGGAGTTCCTTAGGGCTCTGGATGTTGTAGGGTTGTGTTGGCTTACGCGACTCTGCAATATCGCGTGGACATCGGGGGCAGTTCCCTTGGATTGGCAGACTGGGGTGGTGGTTCCCCTATTTAAAAAGGGGGACCGTAGGGTGTGTTCCAACTATAGGGGGATCACACTCTTAAGCCTCCCTGGTAAGGTCTATTCAGGGGTTCTGGAGAGGAGGGTCCGTCGGATAGTCGAACCTCGGATTCAGGAGGAGCAGTGTGGTTTTCGTCCTGGTCGTGGAACACTGGACCAGCTCTACACCCTCAGCAGGGTCCTGGAGGGTGCGTGGGAGTTTGCCCAACCAGTTTACATGTGTTTTGTGGACTTGGAGAAGGCATTCGACCGCGTCCCTCGGGGGGTTCTGTGGGGGGTACTCCGGGAGTATGGGGTACCAGGCCCTTTGATAAGGGCTGTTAGGTCCCTGTACGACCGGTGTCAGAGCTTGGTCCGCATTGCCGGCAGTAAGTCAGGCTCGTTTCCGGTGAGAGTTGGACTCCGCCAAGGTTGCCCTTTGTCACCGATTCTGTTCATAACTTTTATGGACAGAATTTCTAGGCGCAGCCAAGGTGTTGAGAGGATCCGTTTTGGTGACCTTAGAATCGCTTCTCTGTTTTTTGCAGATGATGTGGTCCTACTGGCTTCATCAGTTCGTGATTTACAACTTTCACTGGAGCGGTTTGCAGCCGAGTGTGATGCGGCCGGGATGAGGATCAGTTCCTCCAAATCCGAGGCCATGGTCTTGAGCCGGAAAAGGGTAGCATGCCCTCTCCGGGTCGGGGAGGAGGTCCTGCCCCAAGTGGAGGAGTTTAAGTATCTCGGGATCTTGTTCACGAATGAGGGAAAACTGGAGCGTGAGATCGATAGGCGGATAGGTGCAGCGTCCGCAGTGAAGCGGGCGCTGTACCGGTCTGTCGTGGTGAAGAGAGAGCTGAGTCAAAAGGCAAAGCTCTCAATTTACCGATCGATCTACGTTCCCACCCTCATCTATGGTCATGAGCTTTGGGTTATGACCGAAAGAACAAGATCTCGGATACAAGCGGCTGAAATGAGTTTTCTCCGCAGGGTGGCTGGACTCTCCCTTAGAGATAGGGTGAGAAGCTCAGTCATCCGGGAGGGACTCGGAGTAGAGCCGCTGCTTCTCCACATCGAGAGGAGCCAGTTGAGGTGGCTCGGGCATCTGGTTAGGATGCCTCCTGGACGCCTCCCTGGTGAGGTGTTCCGGGCACGTCCCACCGGGAGGAGACCCAGAGGAAGACCCAGGACGCGCTGGAGGGACTATGTTTCTCGGCTGGCCTGGGAACGCCTTGGGATTCCCCCGGAGGAACTGCTCCAAGTGGCTGGGGAGAGGGAAGTCTGGGCCTCCCTACTTAGGCTGCTACCCCCGCGACCCGACCCCGGATAAGCGGAAGAAGATGGATGGATGGATGGAATACACTTACAGTCGTTTACCACAAGGGTATGTGGATTCACCCTCATTATTCAATCATGTTTTGAAGTAAGTCTTTACTGATTTGCCATTACCACCAGGGGTGGTCTTACTGTAATACGTCGATGACATTCTGTTAGCAGCCCCATCTTCAGAAGCTGTTATACAGGCATCTGAAACTGTGCTTCGACATTTAGCTCAGTGTGGATTTAAAGTGTCAAAACACAAATTGCAGGTCGGACGTTCAAAAGTTACGTTCCTTGCTAGATTAATCTCTTGCTCTGGCCTACAATTGACGCCATCTCAGAAGAGCTCCATTATGAATCATTCTAAACCAGTAAATGTTAGGATGATGTTAAAATTTCTGGGGTTGATCAATTACAGTAAAAACTTTATTCCTGATTTCAGTCGCAAGGGGGCTCCTCTGAGAAGCCTGATTTCAGCTGTGGGTTATAAAAATTATATATCCCCACTGCAATGGACAGAGGAAGCTGACAGGGCATTTGTTGAAATTAAACAAGCTTTGTTTAATGCGTGCTCTCTGTAGCTCTCTTGACTACTCTTTGCCATTTCACTTGGATGTGAATGAAAAGGACGGATTTGTGAATGCCGTCTTGTTTCAAAGAGGGAAAGCTGACTCTGAGAGACACGTTTTGATGTATTATAGTTCAAAATTAGATCAAATTGAAGTTGGCCACCCTATCTATGTGAGACATGTGGCGGCCATTGGAAAGTATGTTTCAAAAACAGTACACATCACAATGGGGAATGAAGTTTTTGCTCACACAATTCATGACGTAAAATCTTTGTTGGACTCCCAAGCATTCACATTTTCAACACAAAGAACAGAAAACCTCAGAAGATTATTACATAATTCACATATACATTTTACAAGCCAGGGTACAAATATGGCTGCGCAAATGGACACCACACAAGATCATAACCGCATTAGTGACACCACAGAGGAAATGAAATTACATGAAAACCTTTCTAAAGATTCTTTAGAACAGACAGACATGATATTGTTCTGATGGGCATAGTCATCAAAATGAAGCAGAAGCATTGGTCACTGCTTTTGCTGTGGTGGAAAGAAAAAATGCAGGTTTTGTTGAACTCAAAGCCGACGTGATGAACCAGCCAGCTTCCGCACAGTTAGCTGAGCTTAAGGCAGTGACAGAGGCCTGCCATGTTGCAGCAGGGAAAAAGGTTAATATTTACCCAGACTCCGCTTATGTTTTTCAAGTATTCTATGTAGACCTCTGTCATTGGAGGACAAAAGGATTTGTCACTTCGTCTGGAGAGCCAGTCAGACATTTTAAACAATTACTGGAATTGTATTATGCATTGCAGCTACCCACACAAGTGGCAGTAATGAAATGCAAGGGGCATCAGAAAGGAACGCATTTTATCGCTCACGGGAACAATAACGCAGATCAGGCTGCTAAAAAAGCTGCAGGCTACACTTTAAGGTCACAGATGGTCCAGGGACATGAGAAAAATAATTCTGAAGAGTATTTTGAAAAGGAATTTACTCTAGAGTATATTAGAGAATTACAAAATGCGGCCTCTCCGCACGAAAAACAGGCATGGTTAGACCGTGGAGCTAAAAAGGACTGTGAACAAATTTGGAGAAATCATGAAAGAAAAATGGCAGCCCCAGCAGGGTTGTCCAACCTGTTATGCCAAGAGGCTCACAGCAGAGGGCACTGTGGAACCTCAAAACTGATTGACTTAATCTCACAGAGCTGGTGGAATCCATGTGCTGTTTCCATTGCAAAATATTTTATACAGACTTGTGAAATATGTTGTCACCATAATCCAAAAGTTGCACTTAAAACTGGATTGGGTGGTTTTCCAATGCCTCAGCACTTGGTCCCAGTTCTGGGACCCCTCCTTTTCAACCTATACATGGTACCACTTGGGTGTATTATCAGCAGCTATGGGGTCTCATTCCATTGCTATGCTGATGATACTCAGCTGTATCTTAAACTGGGTAGCAATGTGTCTGAGACCCCATCTACATCATCTTCTTCAGCTTCTCCATTTTCTCCACTTTCTTCTCTTTCCACACTCACAGCGTGTCTGGAGGAGATAAAGGCATGGATGCGGCAAAATTTCCTTCACCTTAACAGTTCAAAAACAGAAGCAATTCAAATTGGTACATCACATCAAATTCAACAACAAAAAATCCTCAGTATCACTTTTTCTGGCCAGAACATCTCTCTTTCCAATACAGTCACCAATCTTGGTGTTATTTTTGATCCACAACTCACCTTTGAAAGCCATATAAAGCATATCTGTAAAACTTCTTTTTTTCATCTTCGAAATATTGCAAAGCTTCGGTCTACACTGTCCCTCACTGATGCAGAAAAGCTCGTCCATGCCTTTGTCTCCTCCAGACTGGATTACTGCAATGCACTTCTCTTCGGGATTCCTGGCAAGAACATACAAAAACTACAGTATGTCCAAAACAGCGCTGCCAGGGTCCTGATGAGAGTGCGTAAGTATGAACACATCACTCCTGTACTGCGTTCACTACACTGGCTTCCTGTTTCTGCCCGGATCACATACAAAATTTATCTGCTCACCTTCCAGTGCCTGTACGGTAATGCACCATCCTATTTAAAAGAACTTCTCACTCCTCACTGTCCTTCCCGCACTCTCCGCTCTTCCAACACCCATCTTCTTCTCACTCCCAGGTCTCGGTCTCGCACAATGGGAGACCGGGCTTTCTCCTGCGCTGCCCCTCGGCTGTGGAACGCCCTGCCCTCATATCTGAGGGCCCCACAGACCGTGACATGTTTTAAAAAAGGTCTTAAAACCTTTCTTTTTATCCAGTTTTTTAAATAATTAATTGTGCTTTTTTTATTGCACCCAGTTTTTTGAATATTGTATCTGCATTTTGTGAATTTTAAGTTTTTGATGCAATCATCTGAGGCTCCATCCTCTTGGTTGTTCCTCTTCTTTGTTGCATTTGTGGTTGATTTTTATCTTGATTTTATTTTTCATTGTAGCACTTTGAGATCTGTTTGATGTAAAGTGCGTTGTAAATAAAAGTTATTATTATTATTATTATTATCATGGAAAGAGATTGTGATCGATTTTACTGATATGGGAGCTGGAAATCGCATAAATGAACATCAGAAAGTGTATGCCTATTCTCTTAAAGAAGCACGCTCCAAATATTATTCCAACATCATGAACACCTGCCCTGGAAACTCTAAAAAGCTCTTCTCCACAATAACTCGTCTGCTTAATCCCATTAAACAAACTCTTGAGGACTCTGCTCAAAAATGCGACCTGTTCCTTTCATCATTTAAAAACAAATTTGACACTATCAGATCTCAGCTCCACAACCTCCTTGTTCTCAGTGTATCATCTACCCATCTGCATTCTGGGTCCCTGAGCAGCTTTGATGAAATTGTTCAGAGTGAAGTGGAAGCCATCATCAAGAAAATGAAGCCTTCATCCTGCGCCCTGGATCCTTTCCCCTCGTCTCTCATAAAATCCAATCACTCTGCAATAAGCCCATTAATCACTCAAATAATAAATCAGTCTCTACAATCTGGTCATGTTCCACTGCCTCTAAAAACTGCCATCATTAGGCCTCTTCTGAAAAAATCCAATTTGGATCCCGACATTTTTTCTAATTACCGCCCAATTTCACACCTCCCTTTTCTGTCTAAAGTGCTGGAAAAAGCAGTTGCTGCTCAGCTGCAGGACCACCTACAGCAACACTCCCTGTATGAGAAGTTCCAGTCTGGATTCAGGGCAGCTCACAGTACTGAGACTGCATTGCTGAGAGTTACCAATGATGTCCTCATGGCTGCTGACACTGGTTCTCCCTCCATCCTTGTCCTCCTTGACCTCACTGCAGCTTTCGACACTGTGGACCATAGTATCCTCCTCCACCGTCTTCATGTGGAGGTCGGTCTCTGTGACACTGTCCTGGACTGGTTCAAATCTTTCCTCTCCGATAGGCTGGAATGTGTTAGTCTTGGCAACGCCACGTCCCAGACAGTCTGTGTCTCCTGTGGTGTCCCTCAGGGGTCAGTTCTGGGGCCCCTGCTGTTTTCCCTTTACATGCTGCCTTTAGGTCAAATTATTAATCAGTTCAACATTTCTTTTCACTGTTATGCCGACGATACACAGCTTTACATCAGGACTGGAGCCTCCTCATCTTCCCCATTGTCATCTCCATCTTCACTCACTGCCCTCTCTGCCTGCCTGGAGGAAATAAGGGCATGGATGAATCAGAACTTTCTTCAATTAAACTGCTCCAAGACTGAGGCCATACTGATTGGCACCCCTCACCAGGTACAAACATCTACTATAACAACAATTTCCTTTTCTGGACAAGACATCCCCCTCTCCACCTCTGTTACAAATCTTGGAATAAAAATGGACTCTCATCTTACATTTGAAAATCACATTAAGCTTCTGTTTAAAACTTGCTTCTTCCATCTTTGAAACATCTCCAGACTTCGCCCATCCCTAACTTTTTCTGATGCTGAGAAGCTCGTCCATGCTTTTGTCTCCTCCAGGCTCGACTACTGCAACTCCCTGTTTATTGGAATCCCTGGTAAATACCTTCAGAAGCTTCAATATATTCAAAACAGTGCAGCAAGGATTTTGTTGAGAGTTCGTAAATTTGAACATATTACACCCATTCTCCATAACCTTCATTGGCTTCCTGTCGCCTACAGAATTCAGTACAAAACTGCTCTCATTACACATCAATGCTTACACGGAACTTCACCAGATTATCTAAAGGACATTCTTGCACCATACTCATCCACCCGGTCTCTACGGTCACAGAACAGTCATCTACTTCACATTCCGAGAACCAAATTAAGGACCATGGGAGACCGGGCTTTCAGTGTGGCTGCCCCCCGCCTGTGGAACTCTCTTCCTGACTGCCTAAGAGCTCCACAGTCACTGGTTGACTTTAAGAGCGGCTTGAAGACCTTTCTTTTTAACCAAGCATACTCTGCCTCCTCATGATTCTATCTTTGATCTTAGTTGATACTGTTATTGATTTTACTTGTTTTATTACTTGTTTTTTTGACATTTAATTCTGTTGCACTTTGTAAATGGTAAATGGTAAATGGAGCTTATTTATATAGCGCTTTCCAACCCCCTGTGAGGAGCCCCAAAGTGCTTTACAATACCAGCCATCCACCCATTAATTCAGACATTCATACACCGGTAGTGGTAGCCTGCCTTGCACTTGTAGCACTTTGAGATTTTCATTAATGAAAAGTGCGTTATAAATTGAATTTATTATTATTATTATTAAATTGGAAAATATATTTACTCGTGTGTGTCGATCCATTCAGTAAGTGGGTAGAGGCGTATCCAACTAAAACTGAAAAGGAAAAAGAAGTGATAAAGTGTTTGACAAAGGAATTGATCCCCAGATTTGGGGTCCCTTCAGTGATCAGATCAGATAATGGGACTCATTTTGCAAACGAGGAACTAAAAAAAGTTGAGAGAATGTTTGGCATTCGGCACAAATTTGGAGTAGTTTTTCACCCAGCCTCACAAGGCATTGTGGAGCGAGCTAACCGCACTCTTAAAGAAGGGTTGGTAAAGGTTTGTGCAGACAAAAAATTGAAATGGCCTGATGCTCTACCTATAGTGTTGTTCAATCTAAGGTCAACTCCAAACACTACTCTGAATGTAAGCCCACGTGAGATACTTACAGGAAGGGAAATGCCATGTCCTTTCACCCATCCTTTGCCTTCAGAAAGTACTATGTTGCAATTACAACATTATGACATATCAGAGTACTTGAAGAGACAATAATACTGTAATGAGCATTTCTCAACAGATTCAGATGACCCAGGCTGAAGAGGGAGAACAAAATGGTGCCCACGTAGAAACAGGTGACTGGATTCTAAGAAAGGTAGCACGTTTTAATTGGTCTCAGCCAAGATGGGAAGGCCCTTACAAGGTTGCTGCCGTAACTTCTCACTGTGTAAAAGTTTGGCTAACTGAGGTTAAATTCAGTAATTGGATACATAAGACACACTGTGTCAAAAGTTCTGACCATTCTCAACGCACTCTACAGCAGGTACGAGATGACTTGGCTGAGCTGAGCGCGTCTGAAGGGCTGGGCGCATCCGAAGGACTGGGTGTGTCTGAGGAGCTGGGAGTACCATCTGTACAGAGTGACGCTGAACCTCCACCTCCGATTGGGAACGTAGATCGACCAGTTCCAAAGCCACGATACAACTTGAGGAAAAAAATCAAAACAGACTTAAAATAACCATACATAAAAAAGGGGACATTGTTTGTTATACATAATTGTTACAGGAAGAATGAATTATCGAGCGGTTAGGTTAAGTGTGATAACCACTTTGGGAATTATTCTAATTGCAGGCCTCACTCTGTGGGTTGAACCGAAAACTAAGACAGGCTCCCCTGAATTTGTTCACAACAATGTCAACAGGTCTCGAGATGAGGACCATCACTTCTTACCCAGAAGAGAGACAGGTGAAACAGAGGTTGCAGATGTTCAGATTCAGGTATGCCTAGACACTGAAATTAGCAGATCAAGGAGATCCATGGTAGTTAATTTTCTGCAATTTAACTTCACAGCTGGGGTGACTGCATCAGTTAAATTTGATTTTTGCTCTGCGGTGTATTGTGGTGAAAAGCAGGAGTCATTTGTTTGGGTAGTAAAGTATATCTGTGTGACTTACAGGCATGACATGAATTGCGGGGCATGGAGTAATGTTTTATGTAATTCAAGCTCCACTGACTGGGGTTACAGTCCAGAAAAAGCGAGAAGAGGGAAGTTTCCGTTACAGGAGCGCTTGTCAATCATACAAGATCATACAAAAAGCACCAGATGTCTAGCAGAAAATGCTTGTAATTCTTTGATTTTGACTTTAAGGAATCCTCAGATGCAAGCCAGTGATTCTTATGTACTGGGAGCTCATGTTTCTGGTAGTGATCCAATGGGTCAGTTCAGGATAAATGTGGTCCAGAGGGAGGAAAGTCAGATTGAATCAGACCAAGAGGTGTCTTATTTGACAGATGTGACATATGAAGAAAAGTTAGCGCTAGAAACTGGTTTTACTCAACAGAATTACTGGGTGGAGTATGTTGAAAATGCGGCAGAACAAGTGAATTATAAAGATTACGTTGTTTGTGCGAAGGCCAGGCCAGCGCTACTTCTAGTTCCTTCCCCCTTATCAAATATTTCATGTTTCCACTGCATGTTGGAACTACATATGAAGGAAAACCCCTCTGACAGATACAAAAGCTTGGAGAAATATTTTCCCATGGCCCCCAGAGATGCAATTCCACCGGTTTTCACTCCAGTGAAAAATGATTACACCTGTCTGGTCAAGAAAATTCAGGGAGGTACATCTGTAGGTAATATTGAATCAAGTTGGTGTAAGTTGAATGTGAATGTTTCAGCTTGGACAAACATGACAACATTGTCCGTTGCACGAGCAGTCGTCTACTGGTTTTATGGTGGGAGGATTTTGAGAAATACATTGTATCCGAGATGATCAGGAATTTGTACACTCATTTCTCTAATTTCTCCAGTTAAGATGGTGAATTTAACAGGACAAGATATGGAAACTTTCAGGAGCAGTACACATGTTATTGGTGAGTTTGATAGGAGAAAGCGTGACTTTGACCTCTATGCAGATTCTCCAACTTACATAAATGCAGTGCTGGGTAGCGCTAATCCAAAAATTAGTTCAGCTATTTCTAAAGCACTAATTAATTTATTTAGGTCCGCAATTTCAAAAGCACTAATGTCTTATGAAAATTAGGGGAAGCTAAATTCTAAACCGCTAATTCTAAAATAAAACACCATCAGACAAGAAGCAAGTTTTAAGTTGTTTGTATTGTATAGACTTAGGAAGGTATTTATAATAATATTGTTTGTAATAATAATCATTTTCTTTGAGTATAACCAATAGACAGGAAGGTATTTATAATAATATTGTTTGTAATAATAATCATTTTCTTTGAGTATAACCAATAGACAAAATACACACAACAAAACAGACCCTGATTACACCCAAGAGTTCTTTTTTTTCTATTTTAAATCAGTTCTTGAATCCCGGATGATTAAAGGTCCATCAATCAATAATCTGGTAGTTTGTAGTTCATGATCCAGGGTAATATGTCCAGAAAAAAACAAATAGTTTGGTGCAATTTAAGTCCTACCGCACAGCTGCGGGGATCCGGTAGCTTGCCATCCTGGGTGGGAACAGGGGGTGAAAAAAACCCTGACCTAAACAAGGTCATAAACAAAACAAAAATTAGCATTACTTTATACACAGGACTAAACTGTTATCAAAATTTCTATAGGCAGTCAACAGATTTAATGAAAAGTAACTAAAATGATCCTAAAAGGATGAAATTACAAAAATCAAAGGATTTATTTAATACTTTACGTATATATATTCTATTCGGCCACAAAATTAACAAAAAGAGAATGATCTTTTAATCATTAAGACCACTTTTAAATCTCAAATACATGGGTGTCGCCACCGCATTTCTATTTCATGAAAGGAACCCAAATACATAAAACGAACGACTCACCGTCAAGTGTTTGACACAAAACACCGAATACAATCCTTTGGCCGCGTTAATTTAGCTTGATACAGCGGGGTTCTCCCATAATTTATGAAGAGACCGAGCACAACCAGCTAGCCACAGAGCGTTAGCACCCGAGTTCACCTCTGACCCGGAAGATGTCAAGATGGAATAGTCCATTTTTAGCAGGGGGATACAGAAATCGACCGGTTTTTGTATTGCGTTTTTAATGATCGTTTTCATCGTAACTATAATTATTTTTATGTTAAATGTACATTAAGAAGCAGGAGCAATGTTAGTGATGTAGGTGACTGGCCGGGGCGGGGCGGGGCCGGGGCCCCTGCTGATTGGGATCCCCAGGCAACGGCATCATTTGCCTACATGGTAGATCCGCGTCTGTTCTCCCCTCTGCTCCCTCCCCCCTCCTCTCTGCTCCATCACCAAGGGGGAAAAAGGTAAAACAAGCAGCTACGAGAGCCAGCGTAAGAGCCTGTAAATAAGTTTTTTCGTTTTTACTGATAGATAATTAGTTATTAGCGGTACTGCATTTTAAATAAAAATAGCACAAATCCGCTTATGAATTATAAAAGTTAGTTGAACCACAAAAACGCTGACAAAAAGTTTAGGTCCGCTGTAAGCGGATTAGAGCTTTAGCGCTCTCTAGCGGTCTGTGCCCACCTTTGCATAAATGCAATCGGAGTCCCCCAGGGTGTCCCAGATTAATACAAATTAGTTGATCCCGTTGCAGCAGTGTTTGAGTCTATAATTCCATATGTTACAGTAAATAAAAATGTAGCCAGGATTAATTACAATAATTTTAATGTTCAGAGGCTGAACAATTTGACAAGAGATGCACTAGAGGGCGCTCATCAACAGCTTGCAGCAACATCCTTAATGGCTTATCAAACGAGGTTGGCAGTAGACTTTTTGTTGGCAGAGAGGGGTGGTGTCTGTTCCATGTTTGGGCAAGTATGTTGTACATTTATCCCAAATAACACAAGTCCAGATGGTTCATTTACAATAGCTCTTGATAGTTTGAAATCTTTGTCAGAGGAGTTGACAGAAAGCTCTGGAGTTCAGAACCCTCTGAGTGAGTGGTTCGTCTCCACTTTTGGAAAGTGGAGGGCTGTTGTCGTCACAGTTGTGATTACGATATTTGCAGTTGTGGTTATGTTAATTTGTTGTGGATGTTGCTGCGTTCCTTGCGTGAGGCATTTCTGTTTAAGGTGCATCACTAAGGCAGTAGATGACAAATTTCCTCAACCGCCATCGTATCAGATGAGCACACAAGCAGCAGAGTTTTACCCCTTACAGGTGTCTATGATAATAATAATAATTAAAGCCGCAAGCGGCGTTGAGGCCCTCGCAGCTTAGCGCCGCTCCGGCCTTATTGTGGCGAGCGTGGGAACTCTAGCTAGTCCGCCTAGTCGATATCATGGTGCGCATTTGCCAAATATTCAAAATCACCTGCAAACTCCAGAGCTCCAGCATTGCCTGGTAGTCTTGTCTTAGCCACGCTGCCATAACCATGCCCACATCCTCCAACGAAACCTTCAAGTGTTTTAAAACACATCAGATCAATGTATTATCTGTCTTCTAGCACAGGATCATCTTGACTATGTCAAGGGCGTGAGAGATAGAGTGGCTTTAAACCACCAGAAAGGTGTGAAATTTATGACCAAAACTACCTTTTGACCCAAAATGGCCGACTTCCTGTTGGTTTTGGACCAGGGTTCCAAGAGACTTTTTTGTAGGTCCTGACAATTTACACATGTATACCACGTTTCATAATTCTGGGATAAAGCATGGCTGGGGGCTGATTTTTAAACTAAATTCTAGGGGGCGCTCTGGAAGAATCAGGCCACGCCCACTACATATTGGACTGCAGTCCTGTCGAGGGATGGATAAATATAGATCTTAGTGAATTTGGTGTAGCTGGGAGCTTATATTAGGAAGTTATTTTAGCTTGATGTTTCATGGAGAATGGCCAGATTTGAGGCTTGGCCACGCCCACATGCTTTGACATAGAAAAATTCTTTTGATAACTTTTGACCTTCAATGCCTCAAGATAGTGCTGACCGAGTTTGACGCCTGGATCTCGAAAGCTCTAGGACGAGTTCGCTCAGATATGACGTAAATGAAATAGACCAAATTGTGACTTTGACCTAAAATGGCCGACTTCCTGTTGGCTTTGGACCATTGCTCCAAGAGACTTTTTTGTAGCTCCTGATGAGATACACATGTGTACCAAGTTTCATTATTCTGGGATAAAGCATGGCTGGGGGCTGATTTTTAAACTAAATTCTAGGGGGCGCTCTGGAAGAATCAGGCCACGCCCACTACATATTGGACTGCAGTCCTGTCGAGGGATGGATAAATATAGATCTTAGTGAATTTGGTGTAGCTGGGAGCTTATATTAGGAAGTTATTTTAGCTTGATGTTTCATGGAGAATGGCCAGATTTGAGGCTTGGCCACGCCCACATGCTTTGACATAGAAAAATTCTTTTGATAACTTTTGACCTTCAATGCCTCAAGATAGTGCTGACCGAGTTTGACGCCTGGATCTCGAAAGCTCTAGGACGAGTTCGCTCAGATATGACGTAAATGAAATAGACCAAATTGTGACTTTGACCTAAAATGGCCGACTTCCTGTTGGCTTTGGACCATTGCTCCAAGAGACTTTTTTGTAGCTCCTGATGAGATACACATGTGTACCAAGTTTCATTATTCTGGGATAAAGCATGGTGTCAACTGACCTTTAAATGACAAAGTTATAGCGTTTCGTTTGTTTCGGCGAGAATTTTGTTACGACCAGCTGCCGCCAAACCAAACGGCCAAACCAAACGGCCGCGCGAGGTGACGGAAAAATAATAATAATAATTAAAGCCGCAAGCGGCGTTGAGGCCCTCGCAGCTTAGCGCCGCTCCGGCCTTATTGTGGCGAGCGTGGGAACTCTAGCTAGTCCGCCCAGTCGCGATCATGGTGCGCATTTGCCAAATATTCAAAATCACATGCAAACTCCAGAGCTCTAGCATCGCCTGCTGGTCTTGTATTCGCCATGCTGCCACAACCACGCCCACATCCTCCAACGAAACCTTCAAGTGTTTTAAAACACATCAGATCAATGTATTATCTGTCTTCTAGCACAGGATCATCTTGACAATGTCAAGGGCGTGAGAGATAGAGTGGCTTTAAACCACCAGAAATGTGTGAAATTTATGACCAAAACTACCTTTTGACCCAAAATGGCTGACTTCCTGTTGGTTTTGGACCAGGGTTCCAAGAGACTTTTTTGTAGCTCCTGATGAGATACACATGTGTACCAAGTTTCATTATTCTGGGATAAAGCATGGTGTCAATTGACCTTTAAATGACAAAGTTATAGCGTTTCGTTTGTTTCGGCGAGTACGCCAAGTTCACCGCTCCACCACGCCCCCTGAACATATACGAAAAGTCAATTTTATTGATAACTTTTAAAGGCCCATGCCTTAACTGCATTCTGACCAAGAATGAAGCCGATAGGTCGAACGCCTGAGAAGGAGTTCGTCAAAGTTCGACATGAGTAAAACTGAAAAATGACCAAAATTTGACCTTTGACCCAAAATGGCTGCCTACCTGTGCATTTTAGAGGGTACCTTCACGAGACTTTTTTTCTTGAATTGGGGAGATCTACCTATGTACCGAGTTTCAGATCTGTACGACTTACGGTTTTCCCCAACTCACATTAGGGGGCGCTGTTGAACAGTTAGGCCACGCCCACTTGCGATTACACCAGAATCATAAAATTTTAGTTGGGGGACAATTTTGGGTGAAGTTGGGTGAGTTTTTGAATATGTTAAAGGCCCCAAACGGCCGCGCGAAGTGACGGAAAAATAATAATAATAATTAAAGTCGCAAGCGGCGTTGAGGCCCTCGCAGCTTAGCGCCGCTCCGGCCTCATTGTGGTGAGCGTGGGAACTCTAGCTAGTCCGCCCAGTCGCGATCATGGTGCGCATTTGCCAAATATTCAAAATCACATGCAAACTCCAGAGCTCTAGCATCGCCTGCTGGTCTTGTATTCGCCATGTTGCCACAACCACGCCCACATTCATTCATTCATTCATTCATTCAACCTTTATTTATACAGGCTAGCCTCGTTGAGTCACGGGGACTCATTTACAAGAGGGACCTGTCTCACTCACACCAAACAACCATCCACTCTCACACTCACACCTAGGGTCAATTTAGAGTCACCAATCAGCCTAACAAGCATGTTTTTTGGTCTGTGGGAGGAAACCGGAGTACCCGGAGGAAACCCACGCATGCACGGGGAGAACATGCAAACTCCACCCAGAAAGGCCCCGGACCGGGATTTGAACCGGCAACCTTCTCGCTGAGAGGCAGCAGCTCTACCAGTTGTGCCACCGTGCTGCCCGTACATCCTCCAACGAAACCTTCAAGTGTTTTAAAACACATCAGATCAATGTATTATCTGTCTTCTAGCACAGGATCATCTTGACTATGTCAAGGGCGTGAGAGATAGAGTGGCTTTAAACCACCAGAAATGTGTGAAATTTATGACCAAAACTACCTTTTGAAATATTTGAAACCGGGATAAATGCAGCACACGAAGCTTCAAATAGAAGGGGTTCTTTATTCTCAAAAATAAACTATTCCCTCTGAGTTATGTATAAAAAAAAAAACAGGAAAAAGTCCGTGTTTCGAACGGCAGCAAGCCTTAGCTTCAAATAAAATGGCGGACCGACAACACGGTTAGCATCCAACAGAGTAGCATGCAGCTGCACGTAACAGCTGAAATCTAACAGCGTGAAAGCTACTGCATAACAAACGGCAGCGGCACTCGGACACTAGGATTCTCCTCTCACGTGGCCAGAGTGGTCTTCTTCACCAAATCCCAGATAAAATGTCCTTCTCTTCCGTTTTTTTACCAGTCCGTGCCATCGTACATAAACAAAGGGTTTTTTCTCTATTTCCGGTCCTTTTAGACCTCTCTGTACCAACAGCACCACATGCTGACAAAAAACAAGAATTACAACCATAGGTGAAATTAAAGCAAAACATGGTTTTTAAAATACATTTGACATGTACCCATTTTTCACCTGGTTACATTCTCCCCTGCTTAAATGTCATCGTCCTCGGTGACAAAGCAACTGCTTTTTACCTCTTTTAAAGCTTCTCTAAAAAAAAACACAGAACCTAAGCTTGCAATAATCTGTGAAGCCATTTATGAGTTCATTTCTGGCCCCAACACTGACCTAGGTTGGTGATGTGGGTTTGGGTGTTTCCCTACATTCACTCTTCTACTCCTGCGGGGAGCAGGTGTGTGAGCTTGTCTAACGCCAGGAGGAGACACTGGAATCTCACCCAGTTGGTCAATATCGCATGCTTCATTGTCAACATGCTCAGTCTCCCTCTGTTCAATCACAGGAAGTTCACATTCGGAAGTCAACGGAGTCTCTGCTCGCTTCTGAACACTTTCACCACTAGGACAATTTTCTACACCTGAACCAGGATTTAAGTCAAAAGAAACCTCTTCAATGACTATACCCCCATCATACTCATCAGATGAGGCAGTGTGTGATTCAGTAGTATTTGTCTGTTTGGCTACAGTGTTCTCACTGTGTCCCTGGTTTGTGTCTGGCACATGGACACATGACCTGATGTCAGCCCTGTTAACCGTTTTTGTAGGCCCTCCCTCTGCAGGTCGTACTATGCAAGTTGTGCCTACTACGTCTACGAGTTGGTAAACAACTGGACTCCATGCATCCTGAATTTTGTTACGACCAGCTGCCGCCAAACCAAACGGCCAAACCAAACGGCCGCGCGAGGTGACGGAAAAATAATAATAATAATTAAAGCCGCAAGCGGCGTTGAGGCCCTCGCAGCTTAGCGCCGCTCCGGCCTTATTGTGGCGAGCGTGGGAACTCTAGCTAGTCCGCCCAGTCGCGATCATGGTGCGCATTTGCCAAATATTCAAAATCACATGCAAACTCCAGAGCTCTAGCATCGCCTGCTGGTCTTGTATTCGCCATGCTGCCACAACCACGCCCACATCCTCCAACAAAACCTTCAAGTGTTTTAAAACACATCAGATCAATGTATTATCTGTCTTCTAGCACAGGATCATCTTGACTATGTCAAGGGCGTGAGAGATAGAGTGGCTTTAAACCACCAGAAAGGTGTGAAATTTATGACCAAAACTACCTTTTGATCCAAAATGGCCGACTTCCTGTTGGTTTTGGACCAGGGTTCCAAGAGACTTTTTTGTAGGTCCTGACAATTTACACATGTATACCACGTTTCATAATTCTGGGATAAAGCATGGCTGGGGGCTGATTTTTAAACTAAATTCTAGGGGGCGCTCTGGAAGAATCAGGCCACGCCCACTACATATTGGACTGCAGTCCTGTCGAGGGATGGATAAATATAGATCTTAGTGAATTTGGTGCAGCTGGGAGCTTATATTAGGAAGTTATTTTAGCTTGATGTTTCATGGAGAATGGCCAGATTTGAGGCTTGGCCACGCCCACATGCTTTGACATAGAAAAATTCTTTTGATAACTTTTGACCTTCAATGCCTCAAGATAGTGCTGACCGAGTTTGACGCCTGGATCTCGAAAGCTCTAGGACGAGTTCGCTCAGATATGACGTAAATGAAATAGACCAAATTGTGACTTTGACCTAAAATGGCCGACTTCCTGTTGGCTTTGGACCATTGCTCCAAGAGACTTTTTTGTAGCTCCTGATGAGATACACATGTGTACCAAGTTTCATTATTCTGGGATAAAGCATGGCTGGGGGCTGATTTTTAAACTAAATTCTAGGGGGCGCTCTGGAAGAATCAGGCCACGCCCACTACATATTGGACTGCAGTCCTGTCGAGGGATGGATAAATATAGATCTTAGTGAATTTGGTGTAGCTGGGAGCTTATATTAGGAAGTTATTTTAGCTTGATGTTTCATGGAGAATGGCCAGATTTGAGGCTTGGCCACGCCCACATGCTTTGACATAGAAAAATTCTTTTGATAACTTTTGACCTTCAATGCCTCAAGATAGTGCTGACCGAGTTTGACGCCTGGATCTCGAAAGCTCTAGGACGAGTTCGCTCAGATATGACGTAAATGAAATAGACCAAATTGTGACTTTGACCTAAAATGGCCGACTTCCTGTTGGCTTTGGACCATTGCTCCAAGAGACTTTTTTGTAGCTCCTGATGAGATACACATGTGTACCAAGTTTCATTATTCTGGGATAAAGCATGGCTGGGGGCTGATTTTTAAACTAAATTCTAGGGGGCGCTCTGGAAGAATCAGGCCACGCCCACTACATATTGGACTGCAGTCCTGTCGAGGGATGGATAAATATAGATCTTAGTGAATTTGGTGCAGCTGGGAGCTTATATTAGGAAGTTATTTTAGCTTGATGTTTCATGGAGAATGGCCAGATTTGAGGCTTGGCCACGCCCACATGCTTTGACATAGAAAAATTATTTTGATAACTTTTGACCTTCAATGCCTCAAGATAGTGCTGACCGAGTTTGACGCCTGGATCTCGAAAGCTCTAGGACGAGTTCGCTCAGATATGACGTAAATGAAATAGACCAAATTGTGACTTTGACCTAAGGCCACGCCCACATGCTTTGACATAGAAAAATTCTTTTGATAACTTTTGACCTTCAATGCCTCAAGATAGTGCTGACCGAGTTTGACGCCTGGATCTCGAAAGCTCTAGGACGAGTTCGCTCAGATATGACGTAAATGAAATAGACCAAATTGTGACTTTGACCTAAAATGGCCGACTTCCTGTTGGCTTTGGACCATTGCTCCAAGAGACTTTTTTGTAGCTCCTGATGAGATACACATGTGTACCAAGTTTCATTATTCTGGGATAAAGCATGGTGTCAATTGACCTTTAAATGACAAAGTTATAGCGTTTCGTTTGTTGCGGCGAGTACGCCAAGTTCACCGCTCCACCACGCCCCCTGAACATATACGAAAAGTCAATTTTATTGATAACTTTTAAAGGCCCATGCCTTAACTGCATTCTGACCAAGAATGAAGCCGATAGGTCGAACGCCTGAGAAGGAGTTCGTCAAAGTTCGACATGAGTAAAACTGAAAAATGACCAAAATTTGACCTTTGACCCAAAATGGCCGCCTACCTGTGCATTTTAGAGGGTACCTCCAAGAGACTTTTTTTCTTGAATTGGGGAGATCTACCTATGTACCGAGTTTCAGATCTGTACGACTTACGGTTTTCCCCAACTCACGTTAGGGGGCGCTGTTGAGCAGTTAGGCCACGCCCACTTGCGATTACACCAGAATCATAAAATTTTCGTTGGGGGACAATTTTGGGTGAAGATTGGTGAGTTTTTGAATATGTTAAAGGCCCCAAACGGCCGCGCGAAGTGACGGAAAAATAATAATAATAATCAAAAAGGCGTTCAATTCAGGATCAACTGGACTTTATTTGTAACAGAAAACGTTTCGACTTCTGTCCAGAAGTCTTTTTCAATTCTGAATGGAAGCTGTGAGAACGAGAAGTTTTATACAGGCTTACAAGTCAGTAACACATACATGTAAATTGACAGATCACACCTTAACAGTAGGGAGTCCCTTGAAGTCTCTGACAGAAAACACAACTAATCACAGCTGAGGTAACACATACATGTAAATTGACAGAACACACCTTGGGAGTTCCCTTGAAGTCTTTGACAGAAAACACAACAACTGTATGTAAATTAATAATAATAATTAAAGCTGCAAGCAGCATTGAGGCCCTCGCAGCTTAGCGCCGCTCCGACCTTATTGAGGCGACCGCGCGAGCTCCAGCTCGTCCGCTCGGTCGCCATTTCGAAGTCTCTCGTGTCTACTCCGCACCAGGGGTGCACACGCACAATAAATCTGGTTCAGATCGGATGATGTCTCACTGAGATATAACAGTTTGAATAATCTAGGGGGCGCTATGGAGTTATATGTTAAATCACAAAATCAATGTGTCCACAAGGGCTCACTGATGATGCACAATAAATCTGGTTCAGATCGGATGATGTATCACTGAGATATAACTATAGAAATAATGTAGGGGGCGCACTTGAGTTAAATGTTAGCCCACCATATCAATGTGTCCACAAGGGCTCACTGATGATGCACAATAAATCTGGTTCAGATCGGATGATGTATCACTGAGATATAACAGTTTGAATAATCTAGGGGGCGCTCTGGAGTCATATGTTAAACCACAATATCAATGTGTCCACAATGTCTCAATGATGATACACAGTAAATCTGGTTCAGATCGGATGATGTATCACTGAGATATAACTATAGAAATAATGTAGGGGGCGCACTTGAGTCAAATGTTAGCCCACCTTATCAATGTGTCCACAAGGACTCACTGATGATGCACAATAAATCTGGTTCAGATCGGATGATGTCTCACTGAGATATAACAGTTTGAATAATCTAGGGGGCGCTCTGGAGTCACATGTTAAACCACAATATCAATGTGTCCACAAGGTCTCACTGATGATACACGATAAATCTGGTTCAGATCGGATGATGTCTCACTGAGATATAACAGTTTGAATAATCTAGGGGGCGCTATGGAGTTATATGTTAAACCACAATATCAATGTGTCCACAAGGGCTCACTGATTATTCACAATAAATTTGGTTCAGATCGGATGATGTATCACTGAGATATAACTATAGAAATAATGTAGGGGGCGCACTTGAGTCAAATTTAGCCCACCTTGTCAACGTGTCCACAAGGGCTCATTGATGATACACAATAAATCTGGTTCAGATCAGATGATGTCTCACTGAGATATAACAGTTTGAGTAATCTAGGGGGCGCTCTGGAGTCATATGTTAAACCACAATATCAATGTGTCCACAATGTCTCACTGATGATACACAATAAATCTGGTTCAGATCGGATGATGTATCACTGAGATATAACTATAGAAATAATGTAGGGGGCGCACTTTTATCAATGTGTCCACAAGGACTCACTGATGATGCACAATAAATCTGGTTCAGATCGGATGATGTCTCACTGAGATATAACAGTTTGAATAATCTAGGGGGCGCTCTGGAGTTACATGTTAAACCACAATATCAATGTGTCCACAAGGGCTCACTGATGATGCACAATAAATCTGGTTCAGATCGGATGATGTATCACTGAGATATAACTATAGAAATAATGTAGGGGGCGCACTTGAGTCAAATGTTAGCCCACCATATCAATGTGTCCACAAGGGCTCACTGATGATGCACAATAAATCTGGTTCAGATCGGATGATGTATCACTGAGATATAACAGTTTGAATAATCTAGGGGGCGCTCTGGAGTCATATGTTAAACAACAATATCAATGTGTCCACAAGGGCTCACTGATTATGCACAATAAATCTGGTTCAGATCGGATGATGTATTACTGAGATATAACTGTAGAAATAATGTAGGGGGCGCACTTGAGTTAAATGTTAGCCCACCATATCAATGTGTCCACAAGGGCTCACTGATGATGCACAATAAATCTGGTTCAGATCGGATGATGTATCACTGAGATAAAACTATAGAAATAATGTAGGGGGCGCACTTGAGTCAAATGTTAGCCCACCATATCAATGTGTCCACTGTCCATTAAAACCACAAAACAGTCACACACACAAACACACACAATTTTAGTAGAACATGTTATATTTACATGTATATGTCTATCTGTACAGTATATGTATATGCATATATACATTTATATGCATATATGTATATACACTGTACAGTACATGAATATGCATTTATGATATGCTTATATACATGTATATATGTATATTTGTGTGTATGTATATGACATAGATATCAATTATATAAATAATGCAGGGATTGTTAAGTATGACTTCAATATTATTAGTCACAGTTTTTAAATTTATAGTTTTCTTTCATTCAGCTAATTTTAATTTCATCTTAGTCCACCTATCATGAGAGGAGTTTTGTAAATACTCTGTCCATCCATCTTTCCTTTATGTGAGATGGATACTTTGGCCAAAAACAAACAATCATGTAATGTTTATTGGTTTACATGTGACAGTAGCCTGGCCCTCGCCTTCCTGCACAGCTCCGCTCAATTCTCATTTCCCTTCACTGCACAGTCTGGGACTTGTCCCATAGACAAGGATATCTCCGGTAGGTTTTGACCGGACCAATCAGAGAACAGAAGGCGGAGTTTTGAACGACGTCGACTGACGTCGTCATTCAAAATGGCTGCCGCCACGAAGGAATTTTCATCAAAACAAGGTAAAAAACTATTATTTCTCTGCTGATAAAAAATATATTTCTTAGCTGACGTTATATCAGAAGTGTTCCTGAGCAATCAGAGAGCAAAAGGCGGAGTTTTGAACGACGTCGACTGACGTCGTCATTCAAAATGGCTGCCGCCACGAAGGAATTTTCATCAAAACAAGGTAAAAAACTATTATTTCTCTGCTGATAAAAAATATATTTTATAGCTGACGTAATATCAGAAGTGTTCCTGAGCTTAACAGTTCCTAAATCAATTCACGAAATGGTCAAATCTGCTGGATTTAAATAGTTTCGGTTTGATATTTTCCAAACAGCCTCGGGTGCGCTACGAAAATAAATGATAAAAAATCGAATTTTATCTCAAATGTTTCATCTAGGCCAACAGTCAGTAAATTAAAGACATATAATTACACACTGGTGGCAGAAAAAATATCCACCGAGTGGTTTCTGAGCAATTTATCTGATAGTCTGGACCTCGCCAGGCTAAACTAACAAAACTCCACCTTCTGTTCTCTGATTGGTCCATTCAAAAATCTAACGGAGAAATCGTTTGTCTATGGGAGAGATGCCAGACCCTAGTACAAAGCGAAGTGAAGGACATGGGTCTGGTTCCAACCAGGCTAATGTGACAGCAGCTATCATCAAAATGTAGAATTTCCTCTAAATATAAGTATAAATGATCTGTTACAGATGTCATGTGAACACGTCCAGAGTCAGGAGATCGCAGGTAGCCAGAAGCACGATCAACTTCCTTTAAACACGAATACCAAGGTACATTTTAGTTCTTGTGTTCCTAAACAGAATTACTTGCTACGTGTGGTTTCATCAACCTTAATGTTCAATTATGTGTGTATAGGAGTGTATTGTGGTTTTTATGGACAGTTGTTTGTTTGGACAGTCATACGCTATAAACAATCAGACAATCAATCAGATAACAGCTCATTACTGTCCTGACAAAACACTGTCCTTAAAAACCACAAAACAGTCACACACACAAACATACACAACTTCAGTTGAACATGTTATATTTACATGTATATGTCTATCTGTACATTATATGTATATGCATATATATACATGTATATGTTTATGCATATATACATCTATATGTTTATGCATATGTACATATATGCATATTCTTGTATATATACATATATGCATTTACATGTTTAAATGCATTTGCATATACAGTACATGTATATATGCACTTACATATACATGTATATATGCACTTACATATACATGTATATATGCACTTACATATACATGTATATATGCACTTATATATACATGTAATAGGCATGTAAATATAACATGTTCAACTCAAATTGTGTGTGTTTGTGTGTGTGACTGTTTTGTGGTTTCTAAGGACAGTGTTTTGTCAGGACAGTAATGAGCTGTTATCTGATTGTCTGATTATAGCGTATTGCTGTCCTAACAAACCACTGTCCATTAAAACCACAAAACAGTCACACACACAAACACACACAATTTTAGTAGAACATGTTATATTTACATGTATATGTCTATCTGTACAGTATATGTATATGCATATATATACATGTATATGCATATGTACATATATGCATATTCATGTATATATACATATATGCATTTACATTTTTATATGCATTTGCATTTACATGTATATATGCACTTACATATTCATGTATATATGCACTTACATATACATGTATATAGGCACTTACATATACATGTAAATAGGCACTTACATATACGTGTAATAGGCATGTAAATATAACATGTTCAACTGAAATTGTGTGTGTTTGTGTGTGTGACTGTTTTGTGGTTTCTAAGGACAGTGTTTTGTCAGGACAGTAATGAGCTGTTATCTGAGTGTCTGATTATAGCGTATTGCTGTCCTAACAAACCACTGTCCATTAAAACCACAAAACAGTCACACACACAAACACACACAATTTTAGTAGAACATGTTATATTTACATGTATATGTCTATCTGTACAGTATATGTATATGCATATATATACATGTATATGCATTTACATTTTTATATGCATTTGCATTTACATGTATACAGGTAACCCCCGATTTACGAACGAGTTTGTGACCTAAGAACGGTTCGCAGGTCGATCTGTTCGCAGGTCAGACCTTCCGTACCCTCGTCACTCGGGGATGTCCTGTATTTTTTTTTTGTGGTACCAAGTACTGTACAGTACGTACTTCGCCTATCCTAACACACCTAACACAGTGTAATTAATTAATACAGTACAGTAATAAAAATATAAATTAAATAAAAATATAATTTCTTACTTGGAGGTGGTCAAAGCCGCTGCTGCGTCCCGTGTTAGCTCCCTTGTTAGCTTCTGGAGCTAGCCAGGCCGGAGGTGTTCTCGCGGCGGCCTGGCACCATCGGCGATAAATCTGCAGCTGCCTGGGACATCCACAAAGTTCACAGAGACGTTTCCAGCTCGTAATTAATCCAATATGAAGCCATCCTGGTCACCAGTCTTCCAAACCTGGCTGCCTGCAGCCGTAACTATGACCTAAGATGGCGTCCGGTGTTAGCTTCTGGAGCTAGCCAGGCCAGAGCCTGGCCGGAGGTGTTCCCGCGGCGGCCTGGCACGATCTGCGATAAATCCGCTGCTGCCTTAGACATCCACAAAGTTCACAGAGACGTTTCCAGCTCGTAATTAATCCATATGAAGCCATCCTGGTCACCAGTCTTCGGGCCGGCTCCCGGCAGCTAGCCTAAAATGGCGTCCGGTGTTCTACATGAATTTGTGACCGGAGACCCCAGTGACTGAACCTAAAACGCCGTCCGGTGTTCTACATTAATTTGTGACCGTGTAAACTGAAGACCTACTTCCTGTTGCCCAAGATTGCTCAAAAATGATCAGAAATGATCTTTTTTATCATAATTATTATTTATAAAGCCTTTAAAACAACCATAGCTGCAACAAAGTGATGTACACATGAAATTAAGAACATTTAAACAAAAACAAAAAAAAAAAATTTTTTTTTTTTTTTTAATACAGTAATTTCATATTTTTATTAAATATGATATGTTCGTAGGTCCCGTGGTTCGCAGGTCGATGGGGTCGTAGGTCGGGGGTCACCTGTATATGCACTTACATATTCATGTATATATGCACTTACATATTCATGTATATATGCACTTACATATACATGTATATAGGCACTTACATATACATGTAAATAGGCACTTACATATACGTGTAATAGGCATGTAAATATAACATGTTCAACTGAAATTGTGTGTGTTTGTGTGTGTGACTGTTTTGTGGTTTCTAAGGACAGTGTTTTGTCAGGACAGTAATGAGCTGTTATCTGATTGTCTGATTATAGCGTATTGCTGTCCTAACAAACCACTGTCCATTAAAACCACAAAACAGTCACACACACAAACACACACAATTTTAGTAGAACATGTTATATTTACATGTATATGTCTATCTGTACAGTATATGTATATGCATATATACATTTATATGCATATATGTATATACACTGTACAGTACATGAATATGCATTTATGATATGCTTATATACATGTATATATGTATATTTGTGTGTATGTATATGACATAGATATCAATTATATAAATAATGCAGGGATTGTTAAGTATGACTTCAATATTATTAGTCACAGTTTTTAAATTTATAGTTTTCTTTCATTCAGCTAATTTTAATTTCATCTTAGTCCACCTATCATGAGAGGAGTTTTGTAAATACTCTGTCCATCCATCTTTCCTTTATGTGAGATGGATACTTTGGCCAAAAACAAACAATCATGTAATGTTTATTGGTTTACATGTGACAGCAGCTATCATCAAAATGTAGAATTTCCTCTAAATATAAGTATAAATGATCTGTTACAGATGTCATGTGAACACGTCCAGAGTCAGGAGATCGCAGGTAGCCAGAAGCATGATCAACTTCCTTTAAACACGAATACCAAGGTACATTTTAGTTCTTGTGTTCCTAAACAGAATTACTTGCTACGTGTGGTTTCATCAACCTTAATGTTCAATTGTGTGTGTATGGGAGTGTATTGTGGTTTTTATGGACAGTGGTTTGTTAGGACAGTCATACGCTATAAACAATCAGACAATCAATCAGATTACAGCTCATTACTGTCCTGACAAAACACTGTCCTTAAAAACCACAAAACAGTCACACACACAAACACACACAATTTCCGTTGAACATGTTATATTTACATGTATATGTCTATCTGTACAGTATATGTCTATGCATATATATACACACATGTATATGTTTATGTATATATACACCTATATGTTTATGCATATGTACATATATGCATATTCTTGTATATATACATATATGAATTTGCATGTTTAAATGCATTTGCATATACATGTATATATGTACTTACATATTCATGTATATATGCACTTACATATACATGTATATAGGTACTTGCATATACATGTAAATAGGCATTTACATATACATGTAATAGGCATGTAAATATAACATGTTTAACTGAAATTGTGTGTGTTTGTGTATGTGACTGTTTTGTGGTTTTTAAGGACAGTGTTTTGTCAGGACAGTAATGAGCTGTAATCTGATTGTCTGATTATAGCGTATGGCTGTCCTAACAAACCACTGTCCATTAAAACCACAAAACAGTCACACACACAAACACACACGATTTCAGTTGAACATGTTATATTTACATGTATATGTCTATCTGTATAGTATATGTATATGCATATATATACATGTATATGTATATGCATATGTACATATATGCATATTCATGTACATATACATATATATATGCACTTACATATTCATGTATATATGCACTTACATATACATGTATATAGGCACTTGCATATACATGTAAGTAGGCACTTACATATACATGTAATAGGCATGTAAATATAACATGTTTAACTGAAATTGTGTGTGTTTGTGTGTGTGACTGTTTTGTGGTTTCTAAGGAGAGTGTTTTGTCAGGAAAGTAATGATCTGTAATCTGATTGTCTGTATATAGTGTATGGCTGTCCTAACAAACCACTGTCCATTAAAACCACAAAACAGTCACACACACAAACACACACAATTTCAGTTGAACATGTTATATTTACATGTATATGTCTATCTGTAGATTACTGTATATGTATATGCATATATATACATGTATATGTGTATGCATATGTACATATATGCATATTCATGTATACAGTATATACATGTATGCATTTACATTTTTATATGCATTTACATTTACAAGTATATATGCACTTACATATTCATGTATATATGCACTTAAATATACATGTATTTAGGCACATACATATACATGTAAATAGGCACTTTCATATACATGTAATAAGCATGTAAATATAACATGTTCAACTGAAATTGTCTGTGTTTGTGTGTGTGCGACTGTTTTGTGGTTTCTAAGGACAGTGTTTTGTCAGGACAGTAATGAGCTGTAATCTGATTGTCTGTTTATAGCGTATCATGGTCCTAACAAAACAATGTCCATAAAAACCACAAAACAGTCACACACACAAATGCACACAATTTCAGTTGAACATGTTATATTTACATGTGCTATATATGTCTATCTGTACAGTATATGTATATGCATATATACATGTATATGTTTATGCATATATACATCTATATGTTTATGCATATGTACATATACATGCATATTCTTGTATATATACATATATGCATTTACATGTTTAAATGCATTTGCATATACATGTATATATGCACTTACATATACATGTATATATGCACTTACATATACATGTATATATGCACTTATATATACATGTAATAGGCATATATATATATATAACATGTTCAACTGAAATTGTGCGCGTTTGTGTGTGTGACTGTTTTTTAGTTTTTAAGGACTGTTTTGTCAGGACCGTAATGAGCTGTAATCTGATTGTCTGATTATAGAGTATGGCTGTCCTAACAAACCACTGTCCATTAAAACCACGAAACAGTCACACACACAAACACACACAATTTCAGTTGAACATGTTATATTTACATGTTTGTCTATCTGTACAGTATATGTATATGTTATATATATAAGTATATGTATATGCATATGTACATATATGCATATTCATGTATATATACATATATGCATATTCATGTATATATACATATATGCATATTCATGTATATATACATATATGCATATTCATGTATATATACATATATGCATCCATCCATCCATCCATTTTCGTCCGCTTATCCAGGGTCGGGTCGCGGGGGTAGCAGCCTAAGTAGGGAGGCCCAGACTTCCCTCTCCCCAGCCACTTGGAGCAGCTCCTCTGGTGGAATCCCAAGGCGTTCCCAGGCCAGCCGAGAAACATAGTCCCTCCAGCGTGTCCTGGGTCTTCCTCTGGGTCTCCTCCCGGTGGGACATGCCCGGAACACCTCACCAGGGAGGCGTCCAGGAGGCATCCTAACCAGATGCCCGAGCCACCTCAACTGGCTCCTCTCGATGTGGAGAAGCAGCGGCTCTACTCCGAGTCCCTCCCGGATGACTGAGCTTCTCACCCTATCTCTAAGGGAGAGTCCAGCCACCCTGCGGAGAAAACTCATTTCAGCCGCTTGTATCCGAGATCTTGTTCTTTCGGTCATAACCCAGAGCTCATGACCATAGATGAGGGTGGGAACGTAGATCGATCGGTAAATTGAGAGCTTTGCCTTGTGACTCAGCTCTCTCTTCACCACGACAGACCGGTACAGCGCCCGCTTCACTGCGGACATATATGCATTTACATGTATATATGCACTTACATATTCATGTATATATGCACTTACATATTCATGTATATAGGCACTTACATATACATGTAAATAGGCACTTACATATACATGTAATAGGCATATATTACATGTTCAACTGAAATTGTGTGTGTTTGTGTGTGTGACTGTTTTGTGGTTTCTAAGGACAGTGTTTTTTTTTTTTTTTTTTTAGTTTTCAAAGTTAGGAACATACATATATACAGACACACAAACAGAACCCAGATGCACAAGCTAAAGTATGAAGCATTACAATCAGCACATGGCGTACACATACACTGCACGTATACATGAACATATACATAAACACATTAAAGGGCGGCTAGTGGAGAGATCGTGGAAAAGTTTAGTCAGCTTAATCTGGTCGTCAAAAACTGTTCCAAGAAAGGATTCCAATAGCGCAAAAAGGTGTCTTTAGAGCCTATCCGAAGTCTCTCCATCTGTATCACTGACATCATGTCCGTAATCCACTGTTGGAATGAAGGAGGAACTGAAGACTTCCAATGTATTAAGATTAGTCTCTTAGTATGAGTCCCAGTTCCAGTGGTTGTCGCATTACAGCGGGTATGGTCCCCGGCACCCGGGGACATCCGAAGATTATAAGTCCTGGTTCAGGTTGTAAGAGAACGCTGTATGCCTTAGAGTACCAATGAAATATTTTTGACCATAAACCGATTAAGGACGGACAGGACCAAAAGGCATGAGACAGTGTGCCCTCAGATATGTTACACCTGTCACATATTGGGGAAACCGAGGGGTATATCTTGTGTAATCTGACCTTTGAGTAATGTAATCAATATGTGATTTTGAACTGAATTAGCTGATGTCTGCTGTTTATTGAACAGGAACTGATTTTATAAAGGCATCTGTTCCACCATGATTCAGAGATTGTTATCCCTAGCTCATTTCCTCAGGCCTCCCTTGTTTTTGTGGTACGTGCCACATTGCAGTCACCAAACAGATGTACATTATTATTCTTGTAATAAGATGTCGTGAATCAGGAGGGCTCCTAAGAATCTCAAATATACCGTGCTCAAGCGGAAGAATATCGTAGTTTTTAATCTTTGACTTAATATAATGCCTGGCCTGCAAATATCGAAAAAAGTGTGAGTGGGGCAGATTATATTTTTCTTTCAGTAGACTGAATGATGCAAATTTGTTATCAATATACATGTCCTTGATTAACACCAGCCCTTTTTTCTTCCAATCATGATAAATTTTATCCTGCCAGGGGGGCAGGAAGCTATGGTTATATATATATGTATAATGGTGTCTGTACAGATGTCTTTGGTAATGCAAAGAAACTCCTGATCTGATTTAGAATTCTTATTTCATGTTTTAACACAAAGCTCAGGTTTCGGTAGGCTTCCGGCTTTTCAAGATAAGCAAACAGTTGAGCTGGCGAGGAAGAGTTATTCGCCAGTTTAAACTCCATCCTGACCCACAACGGAGCAGTAATTGCCGGGTTACCAGGGAGCTCATGCTGCCAGAACGTTAATGCTCTGATGTTGGCAGCCCAATAATAATGTTTAAATGCAGGTAGTCCCAATCCTCCCTTCCCCCTCAGCCCTTGCAAATGCACTCTAGAGATCCTGGCATTTTTCCCATTCCATATATAAGATTGAATGATCGAGTCTAGTTCTTTAAAAAAGGCTGCTGTAAGGTAGATAGGAAGGTTTTGACATAAATATAAAAACATAGGTAGGGAAATCATTTTAACTGAATTGATACGTCCGATCATTGACAGAGGCAGAGTTTTCCAGAATTCAATATTTAGTTTTAATCCTGATATAAACTTTGTAAAATTTAGTTTAAATATATGTTTTGGGTCTTTGGGCACGGTAATGCCTAGATAGGTAAGATGGTTTTCAACCACTTTGAATGGAACATTTTGTAAAAATCCTAATGGGTACGTGTTGGAAAGAGGCATTAACTCGCTCTTTGACCAATTGATTGTGTATCCAGAAATTTTACTAAAAGATGTAATCAGGTCGAGGAGGAAGGGGACCGATTTCACTGTATCATATAAATATAATATCACATCGTCGGCATACAAACTGATGGTCGTTTCAACGCCAGCGACATGAAGGCCTTCAATATGCGGGTGTGTCCTTATTGCCACAGCAAGTGGCTCCAAAGCAATAGCTTGCATTGGTCAGGATGAGCAGCACCTCAGACTGAGGAAGTCTTTATTTATAAGACTGAGCTGAATACAGCATCTCAGCATCTATTGCCAAACAACTTGTCTAGCTTTACCATAGCTCTTTACACAGTGTTACTGTATAGTGTTCTAACTTGAAGTTAATATTAAATGAATCTTAATGACTCATTTGGTGTCTTCTCCACAGGTTTCTGCTCATCCTGACCAAACTGTAGGAGAAGAACCGATGGGATCACTATCCTCATCTCTTGAACCACAGGTGAACAGCTTTCTGACTTGGAAATCTTTCTAATTTGTCTGACAGGTATTTTAGTGGACATGGGTTTTTGGGAGAGTAGACACAGTCCCCGCAATGCTTGTTCCTGTCAGGGGACTGCATTCTGAGGACTGTGTGTAGATGACTGTAGAGTAATAATGTTGGCAATCAGTAAGACCTTGCTTAAAATAGTATTGCCAAACAACTTGTCTAGCTTTACCATAGCTCTTTACTCAGGGTTACTGTATAGTGTTCTAACTTGAAGTTAATATTAAATGAATCTTAATGACTCATTTGGTGTCTTCTCCACAGGTTTCTGCTCATCCTGACCAAACTGTAGGAGAAGAACCGATGGGATCACTATCCTCATCTCTTGAACCAGAGGTGAACAGCTTTCTGACTTGGAAATCTTTCTAATTTGTCTGACAGGTATTTTAATGGACATGGGTTTTTGGGACAGTAGACACAGTCCCTGCAATGCTTGTGCCTATCAGGGGACTGCATTCTGAGGACTGTGTGTAGATGACTGTAGAGTAATATTGTTGGCAATCAGTAGGACATTGCTTAAAATAGTATTGCCAAACAACTTGTCTAGCTTTACCGTAGCTCTTATTGTTACTGTATAGTGTTCTAACTTGAAGTTAATATTAAATGAATCTTAATGACTCATTTGGTGTCTTCTCTACAGGTTTCTGCTCACCCTGACCAAACTGTAGGAGAAGAACCGATGG
>JBBPBX010010436.1:0-20618 GCA_038048925.1 Garcialebias charrua
AAGATCAAAGATAAAATCATGTGGATGCAGATTAGGCTTGCTTAAAAAATAAATAAAATAAAACAAGTGATAAAATCAAGTAAAATCAATAATGATATCAGCTAAGATCAAAGATAAAATCATGTGGAGGCAGAATAGGCTTGCTTAAAAAGAAAGGTCTTTATGCTGCTTTTAAAGTCAACCAGTGACTGTGGAGCTCTCAGGTCATCAGGGAGGGAGTTCCACAGGCGGGGGGCAGCCACACAGAATGCTCGGTCTCCCATGGTCCTCAATTTGGTCCGAGGAATATGAAGGAAATTACTGTTCTGTGATCGTAGAGACCGGGTGGATGAATATGGTGCAAGAATGTCCTTTAGATAGTCAGGTGAAGTGCCGTGCAAGCATTGATGGGTAATGAGAGCAGTTTTGTACTGAATTCTGTAGGTGACAGGAAGCCAATGGAGGTTATGGAGAATGGGTGTAATATGTTCAAATTTACGAACTCTCAACAGAATCCTTGCTGCACTGTTTTGAATATATTGAAGTTTCTGAAGGTTTTTGCCAGGGATACCAATAAACAGGGAGTTGCAGTAGTCGAGCCTGGAGGAGACAAAGGCATGGACGAGTTTCTCAGCATCAGGAAAAGTCAGAGAAGGGCGAAGTCTGGAGATGTTTCGAAGATGGAAGAAGCAGGTTTTAAACAGATGCTTAATGTGATTTTCAAATGTAAGATGAGAGTCCATTTTTATTCCAAGATTTGTAACAGAGGTGGAGAGGGGGATGTCTTGACCAGAGAAGGAGATTGTTGTTAAAGTTGATGTTTGTATCTGGTGAGGGGTGCCAATCAATATGGCCTCAGTCTTCGAGCAGTTTAATTGAAGAAAATTCTGATTCATCCATGCCTTTATTTCCTCCAGGCAGGCAGAGAGAACAGTGAGTGAAGACGGAGATAGGGATGATGATGATGTTCCAGTCCTGATGTAAAGCTGTGTGTCGTCGGCATAGCAGTGAAAAGAAATGTTGAACTGATTAATAATTTGACCTAAAGGCAGCATGTAGAGGGAAAACAGCAGGGGCCCCAGAACTGACCCCTGAGGGACACCACAGGAGACACCGACTGTCTGGGAAGTGGCATTGCCAAGGCTAACACATTCCAGCCTATCGGAGAGGAAAGATCTGAACCAGTCCAGGACAATGTCACAGAGACCGACCTCCACATGAAGACGGTGGAGGAGGATATTATGGTCCACAGTGTCGAAGGCTGCAGTGAGGTCAAGGAGGACAAGGATGGAGGGAGAACCAGTGTCAGCAGCCATGAGGACATCATTTGTTACTCTCAGCAGTGCAGTCTCAGTACTGTGAGCTGCTCTGAATCCAGACTGGAATTTCTCATACAGGGAGTGTTGTTGTAGGTGGTCCTGCAGCTGAGCAGCAACTGCTTTCTCCAGCACTTTGGACAGAAATGGGAGGTGGGAAATTGGGCGGTAATTAGAAAAAATGTCGGGATCCAAATTAGATTTTTTCAGAAGAGGCCTAATGATGGCAGTTTTTAGAGGCAATGGAACATGACCAGATTGTAGAGACTTGTTTATTATTTGTGTGATTAATGGGCTTATTGCAGAGTGATTGGATTTTATGAGAGACGAGGGGAAGGGATCCAGGGCGCAGGATGAAGGCTTCATTTTCTTGAGGATGGTCTCTACCTCACTCTGAACGACTTCATCAAAGCTGCTCAGGGTCCCAGAAAGCAGACGGGTAGATGGTACACTAAGATCAGGGAGGTTGTGGAGCTGAGATCTGATAGTGTCAACTTTGTTTTTAAATGATGAGAGGAACAGGTTGCATTTTTGAACAGAGTCCTCATGAGTTTGTTTAATGGGATTAAGCAGATGAGTTATTGTGGAGAAGAGCTGTTTAGAGTTTCCAGGGCAGGTGTTGATGATGTTGGAATAATATTTGGAGCGTGCTTCTTTAAGCGAATAGGCGTACGCTTTCTGATGTTCTTTGTACGCTTGCTTATGCACAGAGAGACCAGATGATTTTACACGTCTCTCAATAGCACGGCCAGTTGCCTTCATCCTGCGCAGCTCATCAGTGTACCAGGGGGCTGAACGGGAGAAAGACACCAGTCTTGACTTCAAGGGAGCATGTAGGTCCAGAAGCTCCTGGAGAGATTGGTTGTAATAATCCACAGAGTCATCTGCAGATGAGTGATTGACAGCGGTCAGGGCGTGAAGATCAGCAGACAAAACATCAGGGGAAATGTTTTTATAGTCACGGAACTGGATAGGTCTTTTTGGGTTAGAAGCAGGCGAAGTTGAAGGCACTTCCAGGGAGATGACCCTGTGGTCTGAGACACCCAGGTCATATACAGACAAGTTATTGATGAGTACAGTGTCTGTAATCACCAAATCCAGAGTATGCCCCCTGTTGTGCGTAGGGGCGTCCACATGTTGGGTGAGGTTGAGAGATTCCAAAAGAGACTTAAAATCTGTAGCCAGAGGGGAAGAGGAATTGTCCATGTGGATATTTAGATCGCCAAGAAAAATAGTTTTTACAGGGGAGGTGCAGAAAAAAGTGAGGAGGTCATGCATTTCTGAGTTAAATGAAACATGTGGTTTGGGAGGTCTATAAATCAATATAACGTTCATCAGGAGTGGGGCTTTGAAGTTGAAGGCCAAACATTCAAAAGAAGAAAAATTATGAGAAGACAGATGTGACAATTTTAAATTACTGCGGTAAATTACAGCCAGACCACCACCGCGGCCAGTGCTGCGGGCTCTCTGCAGATAACTATATCCAGAGGGACAAGCTTCATTCAGAGAACTGAACACGTCTGGTTGATGCCAGGTTTCTGTGAGGCACATGAAGTCCAAGTTTTTCTCCAGAATGTGATCATGAATTAGACATGATTTATTGGATAGTGATTGTATATTGAAAAGTTCTATTTTTTTTCTATTTTTTTTTTCAAATTTATTTATTGAGGCTCTCATAACAAATACAAACACATCTGTTAATTATATGATACATGTATAGAGAAACCCCGACTTTTTCTTTTTCCCCTCCCGACATAGACAATTTCAATAAAACAGTTAAACACACAGCAGGTTCTACAATAACCAAAAATCATAAAAAAGAAAAGAGAAAAGAAAAGAAAAAAAAGAAATACAGACAAATCAACTAAGAAAAAAAGTAATATTAATAATTAAAATATTATGAGGCAGCATATGTCATCCCCTATGTAAAGTTGAGGCCTGTGGGATCCAGTCTATCCAGGAGTGGTTTCCATATCTTAATAAATCTCTCACTTTCATCCCGTAAGGTGTAGGTCAGTTTTTCCAGAGGAAGTATCCTCAGAAGCTCGTTATACCAGTCACTCAATGTCGGGGCTTCCTGTGATATCCAAAACTTGAGGATGGCCTTCCTTGCAGCATGCAGACATGTTCCTATAAATTTTGTGTTATGGGTGCTCTTTGCATTGTCCACTTTAGCTCCCAAAATACAGTGAAAGGGTGATAAATGTAGGTCATACCCCATCAAAGAGGTCACCTCAGCCTGTACCTCCCCCCAAAACTTCTCAATCTTTACACATTTCCAAAACATATGCGTGTACGTACCAGGTTCTAAATTACATTTACTACAGGTTGAAGATCCCAGTCCCATCCTGCCCCTCAGTATTGGCGTAGTATGAAGCCTGTGAAGTATTTTAAATTGTGTCTCTCTGTCCGCATTACACGTCAACATATTATGTGTGTTTCTCAAGATTGATGTCCAGGTGTCATCCTCAATATGCCAGTCCAAATCCATTTGCCATTGTCTCCGTAAATAATCACAGGAACATTCTAGATTCGACCCAAGTTTCTCATAGATATAAGATATAAATTTCTTTGATTTGGTCTTAATAAGAATGGCCCTCATGCACGAACCATTCGTACGCACAGATTTGTTCTTACACTGTGCGTACGAGTGATTTAGGATCATTTGTGGCATTCAACAATGTTTTCGTATCCTACGATTTTCTTCAGATACGAACAAAATTTACGAGTGGTCCGGACCTGTCGTATAATTTAGGAGCGTCAGTCAGCTGTCATCCAGACGGATCTTCTGCACGAATAACTTCATATTTCGTTATTTAGAAAATATTTTGGGTTTAAAAAAATCACGCACCATAATTATTCTTGACAATAGGTTATTCTGTTTGAATTAGAATTATAATTTTAAGTTTAATTTGTCTGGTGTGTCGCGCAGGCCGTGCGCTCCCCTTGGTCATCAAAGCCGCTCCTCATATTAACACCCAGGTACATAAAATCCCCACACCGCCGCAGAACAAGTACGAATTAAGACTGATCTTGTGCCAAACACCATCGGAGCAATTGATTATTATATCTGATTCGAAATATAACCTGCAGAATGTGGTTGCGCCCTGACCAGGAGGTGCGCGATGAGCAGGAGGTGCGCGCATCATTTGTGCTGCAAAACATGTTGGCACGCATCTTGCAGCGTGGCATTTATTGTCCATCCATCTCCTGACCACCTCCTGTCATGTTGGCACGCGTCTTGACCACCTCCTGTCATGTTGGCACGCGTCTTGACCACCTCCTGTCATGTTGGCACGCGTCTTGACCACCTCCTTGCGCAGCAAGACGCGTGCCAACATGACAGGAGGTGGTCAATCCTTGACCACCTCCTGTCATGTTGGCACGCGTCTTGACCACCTCCTTGCGCAGCAAGACGCGTGCCAACATGACAGGAGGTGGTCAATCCTTGACCACCTCCTGTCATGTTGGCACGCGTCTTGACCACCTCCTTGCGCAGCAAGACGCGTGCCAACATGACAGGAGGTGGTCAATCCTTGACCACCTCCTGTCATGTTGGCACGCGTCTTGACCACCTCCTTGCGCAGCAAGACGCGTGCCAACATGACAGGAGGTGGACCACCTCCTGTCATGTTGGCACGCGTCTTGACCACCTCCTGTCATGTTGGCACGCGTCTTGACCACCTCCTTGCGCAGCAAGACGCGTGCCAACATGACAGGAGGTGGTCAAGGATTGACCACCTCCTGTCATGTTGGCACGCGTCTTGACCACCTCCTTGCGCAGCAAGACGCGTGCCAACATGACAGGAGGTGGTCAAGGATTGACCACCTCCTGACCACCTCCTGTCCGTGCTGCGGCGAGATGTTTGTTTGAAGCCATTTTCAGATCAAACCATTTATTCTTGATTTCTGATACTGTACGACCCACGGGAGACAAAACATATGCACTACAATATTAATATGATGTTAACTGTAGTTTCGAGACATTTTAAAATGCTTCTGTTGAAAAACACATCCGACACTTGCGGGGGGGGTGGGGGGCAGCGGTGCGCCACGGCTCTTCTGAATAAGTGAAACTACACAGTTGTTTACACTAACATTAAAAATATTTGACCATCCGACACCTGCGGGGGGGGGGGGGGTAGCCACAGCGCGACTGAGAGCAGATCTCCGAATGCGTGAAGTTCCTCCTTTTACTTCATGAGTTTGAATGAATGGACACTTCCTGAAGCTGTGGCCTTATATGGTGTTTTGAGGGGTGGGAATTATGTAAATAACCTTCACGCGTGCACGCGCAGCTGTTTAGGACAGGTGGGATTCATTAAATATACGCACTGCATTTACACACGTTTCCTCATGATAGAAGACTTTGTTGGATCTGACGTGGCATGTTCGTACGAACGCTTCGTACGAACAAAAGTAGGAGAAATTTAGGATAAAAATACGAACATTTTCGTGCATGAGGGCCAATGTCTTCAAGAAACGATGTCTTTGGGGCCCTAGCATTTTTATGTAAAAAGTGCCTCATCTGTAGGAAACGGTAGAAGTGAGATTGTTGCACGTTATATTTACTCTTCAGATTTTCAAATGATTCAATTGCTTCTCCTTCAAAAAATTTACTGAGGCAATCTAGACCCTTATCTTGCCACACTTTGAATACCGGGTCCTGATATGATGGAGGGAAATCAGGATTACACCATATAGGGGCAAGCAGGGAGAAGTGGTCTTTCATTTTAAAATATGTTTTGATCTTATTCCATGTAATTAGTGTGTTCAGTACTATATAATTGTTTTGGACCTCAGTTTTTGCTTTCTTATAACTAACAAAGGGACCATCTTTTAGGTTCAACATACCACAGTTCTTGGATTCTACATCAATCCACGTGTTTGTACTATCTGGGTTCACCCATTCTTTCAAGTATCTTATTTGAGCCGCCCAATAATACAAACGCATATTGGGCACGCCAAGTCCTCCTCTTTCCTTACTTCTTTGTAATTTACCTAATTTCATTCTGACCTTTTTCCCTTGCCATATAAAATTTGTAAACACCTTATTTAGATTTATGAAGAAGCTGTTTGGAATTGAGTTTGGTAACATCTGCAGACAGTATAACATCCTGGGTAATATGTTCATTTTGAGTACACTCATCCTACCCAACCAAGAAACAGGTAAAGTTCCCCATCTCAGTAGATCTTCCTTTACTCCAGCCATAATTGGTTCCAGGTTAAGTTTTACTAGTTTTTTAAGACAGGGGCTGATTCTTATTCCAAGATAAGTTATTCCTGCCGGTGACCAATGGAAGGGGAAGTTACTGGGCACAACAGACTCTGTCATAGCCCCTACAGGCATGGCCTCTGTCTTTAACAGATTAACCTTAAAACCCGACACGTATCCGAATTGCTTTAAACATTCCATCAGATGTGGGATAGATGTATCAATCTTATCCAAGAATAAAAGTACGTCATCCGCATAGAGAGAGATTTTATGTATTTTATCTCCAACCTCTATCCCCTTTATCTTAGTTTCAGTTCTTATAAGCTCTGCAAATGGCTCAATAGCCAGTGCAAACAAGAGAGGACTCAATGGACACCCCTGTCGGGTTCCTCGCTCAAGGAGGAAGGGATCTGAACAATGGGAATTGACAATTATGGAGGCTTTAGGTGATCGATACAGTAATTTTACCCATTCAATGAATCCTGTCCCAATTTTAAATTTGTCCATAGTACAAAAGAGAAAGGGCCATTCAACTCTATCAAAAGCCTTCAGTGAGTCCAGGGACATCACTAATCCTTGTATGGCATTATTACTGGCAAACTGTATAATATTCATAAGCCTCCTAATATTGTGAAAAGAATTTCTTCCTTTGATGAATCCTGTTTGATCTGGTTTTACCAAACGGGCAATCATGGGTTCAAGCCTAAGGGTCAGCACCTTCGCCAGAATCTTTGCATCCACATTAATAAGTGAGATGGGCCTGTAAGAGGCTGGGTCTTCTGGGTCTTTGTTTTTTTTTCAAAATTAGACTAATATTAGCTGAAGACATTGTTTCTGGTAACCGGTGTGTAACATAAAAGCTGTAATTAAAAGTTTTAGTTAGATGCGTAGTAAGATTATGCTTATATGCTTTAAACCATTCGGCTGAAAATCCATCAGGACCTGGTGATTTCCCGCTACGCATTAGTGCTATTGCTTCCAATATTTCTTTTTCCTGTATGGGTCCACCCATAATGTCTTGCTGCTGTTCTGTCAGTGTTGGTAGCTTGACTCTAGAAAGAAATTTATCCAGTTCCTCTTTCGTGCTATTGTTATCAGATTTGTATAAAGATTTGTAAAATGACACAAATACAGAACTAATTTTATTTTTATCAAAGTGTCTGTTACCTCTTGCATCTCTAATGCTTGCTATATTGTTATGTTGTCTCTGGTTGAGCAGGCGTGCCAAGTATTTACTAGGTTTATTTCCATATTCATACATACGTTGTCTTTGGTAGAATAATGACCTCACAGCCTTTTCATTTGTAATTGAATCCAGAGCAGCTCTAATAGTTTGTACCTTAACAAGATTTACTTTAGTAGGTTGGGATTTATGAATAGCTTCTGCCTGCTTTAGGTCCATCTCCAATCTGTTTTGTTTCATCTGTAATGTTTTCTTACGATGTGCCATATATGAAATTGTGAACCCTCTTAAATAAGCCTTTGCAGCTTCCCAGAGAAACTCTGGACTTGTGTCATTAGTATCATTTATTTCAAAAAATTGTTTTATTTCCGCTTCCATTTTCTCCTTAAAATTTTTATCATTAAGTAAATATGACGGGAAGCGCCACTTTGGTTTATCAGCTGTAGTATCAGTAATTGACAATTGCATATAAACTGGGGCATGGTCACTGATATGGATTGACCCTATAGAACATGCAGTAACTTGTCCCATAATCTCAGGAGGTATAAAGAAAAAATCTATTCTTGAATAGGAATTGTGTGGGTTAGAATAGAAAGTAAAATCCCTATCTAGTGGATTCAGGGTTCTCCATACATCTGTCAGTGATGTATCATTTAACATTTTCATCAGTGGCGTCCCTGTACTAGATTTTCTCTGTGCTGTTACTGTGGACCTGTCCTTCTTTTCATTTAAACAACAATTGAAATCACCGCCCAGCACCGTTAGAGGGCTCTTATATTCCTCCAGTTCAGCCGCTATCTCTGTCCAGAATGATGGGGGCGGTGGGTTAGGAGCATAGATATTCATCATTGTGATAGATGTACCCCAGAGGGACCCTCGAACAAGGATATATCTGCCTTCTGAGTCCTGTTTGTAAGACTCAGGTACAAAGGGTACTGCTCTATGTATTAAAATGGCTACCCCTCTGCTGTTAGAGGAGAAGGAGGAATAAAAGACCTGGCCCACCCATTCTCGCTTGAGTTTCAAGTGCTCTTTATCCACCAGATGGGTTTCCTGAAGAAATGCAATTTGTATCTTGTCTTTTTTTAGAAAGCTTAATATTTTCTTCCGTTTTATTGGGTGATGTATCCCCTTGACATTAAAAGTGCAGAATTTAATGTTGTTCATATCTGATTGTTAACTATTTCTGCTCCCATTTTTATAATAGCAAAGATTATTTCATCCATCCATAGATTACATTTAGTGGGGTGCAACCTCTCTTTTTTAACAACCTCTAAACTTATACATAAAAAACAAAAACAAAAGAATACCAACATAAATGACACACAGACCTGCCGTACATGTAACTCAACTTTGGGGTACATGTGAAAACTTCCCAGCTCCAGTAGGAAGAGCCAGAGATCCCGCATTTGCATATTAACGCAATTTTTTTTTATATATATATATTTTTTTTAAAGCAGAAAATTAAACAGCCTCAATTTATCTAATTTGTTAAGCTGAGCAAAATAATTTTGTTACGTCAAACCAAAAGCTGTCAATATATAGAACTGAAAAAAGTACCGTATGTCCTTGTCCTTCATGATCCAGTTTTCTGCATCTCATCCACGTACTTTTGAGCTTCTGGTACAGTTTTAAAGAGATGGACTTTATTATTGTGTGAGATGCGTAGCGTGGTGGGGAAAATCATCCTGTACTGTACAGCCAGCGCGCTGAGATCTTTTCACCTCGGTGAACTCACGCCTCCTCTTCTCTACAGCAGGCGAGAAATCCTCGAAGATGTGTATTCGGCTGCCGGACGCAGTAATTTCACCCATGCTTCGTGCCTTCTGCATGATCAGTTGTTTGTCCGAAAAGTTGTGGAGGCGAATGTAAACGAGCCTCGGTCGGGCCGGTTCTGCTCTCAGCGTGGCGGGGCTGCGATGACAGTTGTCAGTTTTAATCCGACTGTTCTTCACCGTGAGATCCAGAACTTTAGGAAGCCACGTCTCAAAGAATTCTTTGGCGTTGTCTCCCTCTGTACGTTCGGGTAAGTTGACAATCTTTATATTGTTCCGTCTGGATCTGTTTTCCTGGTCCTCCAGCTTGATGATGACTTCTCTCAGCTGTTCCTCGGTGCGCTCCAATTTGGCTCGTAACTCCGTCACGGTGTCCTCTGTGTCGGATATTCTTTGCTCAGCGTCCTCCACTCTTTTCTCGATCACTTTCACATTTTCACACACCGAGGTGATTGATTTCACTATTTGATCGAGTTTCGTGTCCAAACTTGAGCTAAGTTTAGAAAAAACGCTTTCACTTATCCTCTCAACTAGACTGTCCACGTCATCCCTCTCCGTCATTGTGTCAGGCTTGCTGGCGTCTTGGGTCGGTTGGTTCTTTCGAGTTTTCGCTGGCATATTCCGTTTATTTTCTGGTGACTTTCCCCAAAGTTCACGCAATGACATATCTCTTAACTTTTGTAATCTTTTTCTGCTTTAATCTATCTTAAATACCAAATTAGGCGTTAATAGCTCGGGAGCTCCACTCCTGCGCTCCTACTCTCTCCGCATCACGTGACCCTCGAAAAGTTCTATTTTAATGCCAGTTGGTGTAGGAGCTTTTTGAACCGGTTTAAGCAGACTGAAATCCACTCCACGTTTTCCTTGCCACCTCGTGCGCTGCGGACTACAAGGGACTACAGATGCAGCGTTCTGATGACGTAGTTCAGGTGCGACACGTCTCCCGGAGGGAATCAATTCAGAGCGAGAATAAACAGATTTCTTTCGAGAGCTTCTATGGATGTAACGAGGTCTACGCAGAAGTCCCAGTTGTTTGATGATGGAAACAGAAGGTGGAATGGAGCAGTTGTTAAGTCCAAGCAGCTGCGAAGCGGAGTAGGTCAACATCGCACCAGCCAAGCCGGGGGAAGCTAGCACAGAGCTAGCCGCTAACAGCAGACCCACGGCTCCGAGAGAAATAACCAAGCAGTGAGATGTAACTTGAATGAGCATGACTCGAAGAGGAGCACAGGAGAAAGTCCAGAACGGTCCAGACGACACAGGAGGTTGACAGAAGCAGCAGGTAAGCAAAACAAAAACTGCAGCCACGTAGTTCTCCAAGCAAAGTTTGTGCAAGGTTTGTGCTGGAGTTTGACAGGAGGCAGACAGCCCAATATTCCGGTTAGGAAGTACTAACCAAGCTGTCCGTAAAGTCCTTGATAAAAAAATTAAAAAACCACTGAACAAAATAAGTCCAGATAAATGTCCAAAAATTAAAAAATAGCAACAGTAAAACAACTTTTCAGCGTGGAGAAGCGGCAAACATCACGACATCACGCCAGCGTCCTCTCCATTCCTCCCTCCACCACTTCTGCCGGAGTTAGAATGAAGCTGAGCAGCGGACATGTCACCTCCACCACTTCTGTCGGAGTTAGAATGAAGCTTAGCAACGGACATTTCACCTTGTTAACAGCTGACAGCCGGCTCGTCAGCTGTTAGAGAAATGTTGCGCTTCGCGGGCGACTGGGAACCAGCTGGCGGGCGACCGGTCGCCCGCAAGCGACTGGTTGGGCACACTTGACGTAAACAGTTACAACGTTTTCTTGGTTTTGCCAATTTCTATCGAAAATGTGTTAAGATTTACAGTTCCGTCGCTTCTCCCCTCCAGGCTTTAACCTCCAACAAGAACTCTTTTTCCTGGAACCAAACTGCTGAACATGCCTTCATTAAATTGAAAGCCTTGTTTACCATTGCTCCTATCCTTAGATAACCCGATGTGGATAAATGATTCATTGTTGAAGTCGATGCCTCTGATACAGGTGTCGGGGCCGTTTTAAGTCAACGCTGTAATGATGAAAAGATTCACCCATGTGCATTTTTCTTCAAGTCTCTCTTCCCAGCCGAACGTAACTATGATGTAGGAGATCGAGAACTACTCGCCGTCAAGATGGCTCTTGCATAATGGCATCATTGGCTGGAGGGGGCCAATCATCCCTTCATTGTTCTCACCGACCATAAAAATATTGAGTATCTGCGATCAGCCAAACGACTTAATCCTCGTCAAGCTAGGTGGGCTCCGTTTTTTGGACGATTCAGTTTTTCTCTTTCTTATAGACCCGGGACCAAAAATGTCAAGCCAGATGCATTATCTTGTATATTTGAGAAAGATCAGACCAGCAGCCCACAGGAATACATACTGCCCGAAACGGTTCGCTTGTCCATCACCCAGGTCAAGAGGGAGGTCAGGGAGGCCCACCAGAACCACCCACCACCCAGGGAATGCCCAGCTACCCACCTCTTTATACCAGATCACCTCATTACTAAGGTACTCATGTTCTGCCATGCTTCGCCTATTTACTGTCATCCGGGGATTGAGAGAACTGTAGCCATAGTCAAGTCACAGTTCTGGTGGGGTTCCTTGTCTAAGGACGTTAGAGAGTTTGTTGGGGCCTGTACCCAATGCTCCTTGGCTAAACCCTCTCAATGTCCACTGGTGGGTCTCCTAAGGCCACTGCCCATACCATCACGCCCCTGGTCACATCTCGTGATGGATTTTGTCACCGGCTTAATAATAATAATAATAATAATAAATTCAATTTATACCGCACTTTTCATTAATAAAAATCTCAAAGTGCTTCAACACTAAAACAAGTGATAAATCTGTGACTGTGGCTTACCACAATCTGGAGGTAAAACAGTCATTTTAACTGTCATCGACAGGTTTTCCAAGATGGTTCATTTGATTGCATTGGAGGGGCTACCCATAGCCAAGGAACTAAGCAATGTTGTGATGAAGGAAGTGTTCAGATTGCATGGGATACCCAAGAACATTGTGTTGGATCGTGGTCCCCAATTCATCTCAATGTTTTGGGGCGAGTTATGTAAGAACCTTGGCATTGAACTAAGTCTCTCCTCAGGTTATCACCCCAGACTGATGGACAATATGAGCGCGCCAATCAGGAGATGGAGACCTGCCTATGCATTCTCTGTGGTGATGATGGGACAAAATGGGCAGAGCATCTTCCTGCTATGAACTCCCTTCCTTTGACCACCACTGGTCTTTCTCCATTCTATGTCCTCTATGGATTCCAGCCACTGGTGTTTGCCGCCCAGGACCAGGCAGCCATGGTCCCCTTTGTGTTCCAAGCAGCTCAATGATGTCGCAGAGTCTGGACCAAGGCCCACAAACAACTCCTCAAGACTTCTGCAGTCTACACGAGGACAGCCAACCGTCGCAGGATCCGAGAACCTACTTATCAAGAAGGACAAAAAGTGTTGCTATCAACCAGGATTTGCCTCTTTGTTTTGACTACAGGAAATTGGCTCCCCGCTTCATTGGACCTTTCCCTATCTCCAAGGTTGTGAACCCGGTGGCAGTAAAGCTCAGGCTCCCTAGCACCATGAGGATCCATCCCACGTTTCATGTGTCCTAGGTCAAGCCCGTCCAGTATTCTAGGTTCATGCCCTCCTCTAGGCCTCCTCCTCCCACCCGACTCATTGATGGCTCCCCTGCCTTCACCATCAACCGCATCATGCGTTCTCTACGCTGGGGACGGTGTGTCCAGTATCTCATTGACTTGGAGGGTTATTGTCCTGGGGAACGTTCTTGGGTGCCTGCTCGCTACATCTTGGACAAGCTGCTCATCGTCCGGTTCCACAGGGATCACCCTGATCAACCTGGTGGTCCGTCAGGAGCCGGACCTTAAGAGGGGGGTACTGTCATGATCCACGTTCTGTCTGCCATAGTTATAGTTATATTCTTAGTTTATCATGTCATGTTCACAGCAAACACATCATTGTTCCCTCCGCCCTCATGCCCAATGCCTCATTAATGATCATTGCACCTGTTTGTTCCTGTATTTAAGTTCCACGTCCACAGTCATTCCTTGTCAGATTTATGAACGATTTTGCCTAGTAATTGTCCAACGCCTATGTCTTGTCTTGTCTTGCTTCCTACAATTCTGTTTTGGTTTTTTGGTCTTGTCACGATGTGCGTAAGAGCTAGACGAGCTGGACGCCAAGGCCGGTTCTAGCTGGAATCTGGACCTGCCTGCGCCGACGGAGGGACCCAAAAGCAGGAGGGCCAGATGGCTCAGAAAGACAAAAATAACAATTAGTGAACTGCACAAACATCACACAGGATAAATTGCTGAAGGAACAGTAAATACTTACCAGGCCCCCAAAGGGGACCTTTGGTACAGACAAAGCAAGAACCCATGGGAGAGCAGGTGGAGCAGACCAGCAGATCATGACACCATGGAAAGACATTGCTCAATTAACGTCATGTGCAAGGACTTTCCTCTGCAACCTCAGAAAATCAGCTCCTCTTCATGTGAAGTCAGGAACCCAACTGCCTCTTAATGTGAAAGTCACAGAGACTAAATACTGATCCCTAATGAGACAACAGGAAGACACCTGTGGACAATTAAGAAGAGAATCAGGTGAGAAACAGGTGACATCCTCACATACCCCCCTCTCCATGGATGTCCCATGACATCCAAGAGAGAACACAGAGGAACATGGATGTCACATGACACACCTCGAGGAAACACACGGAGGAACCAGGACTATGTCTCCAGTGCCTACAGAGGAGCGAGGAGGTACAGAACGCCCTAGGAGGAGCGTAGAAAGGGACAGATCTTCAACTCCAAAGCTCAAAGAGAGAGGAGGGGAAGCAGACTCTGGAGCCCAGAGGAAAACCTCCAACACCCACTGAAGAGCAAGGAGGGGGACAGAGGTTCGGCTCCAACGTCCACGGAGGAGCGAGGAGGGGAACAGAACAGACACCGAGGCCAAGAGGGGACATAGTCACACAGATATAAACGGAAATCGCTTCCAATGCCCACGGAGGAACAAGGAGGAACCAATGCCCACCGGGGAGCACAGAGGAACCAGGACCACGTCTCCAGCGCCCATGGAAGAGCGAGAAGGGCATCAATACGTTACCCACAGGAAGACAGGAACTCTGGAAGCAGTTGTTCTGTTTGTAATTGAGCATTCTGTCACGATCCGCGCAGGAGCTGGACGAGCTGGACGCCAGGCCCGGTTCTAGCTGGAATCTGGACCTGCCTGCGCCGACGGAGGGGAGGACCAGATGGCTCGGAAAGACAAAAATAACAATTAGTGAACTGCACAAACATCACACAGGATAAATTGCTGAAGGAACAGCAAATACTTACAAGGCCCCCAAAGGGGACCCTTGGTGCAGACAAAGAAAGAACCCATGGGAGAGCAGGTGAAGCAGACCAACAGATCATGACACCATGGAAGGACAATGCTCAATTAACGTCATATGCAAGGATTTTCCTCTGCAGCCTTAGGAAACCAGTTCCTCTTCATGCTAAGTCAGGAACACAACTGCCTCTTCATGTGAAAGTCACAGAGACTAAATACTGATCCCTAATGAGACAACATGAAGACACCTGTGGACAATTAAGAAGAGAATCAGATGAGAAACAGGTGACATCCTCACAGGTCTCACGTCTCTCGCCTCAGCCCCCAACGGTACTGTTTCGGACCCTGCTTTTCTGGTTTTGACTCCTGCACACGCTACTGGACTTCACCCTCCTGCCTCTCCCCTTGTCAGATCTGATCAGCCATCTGCCTCACGGAAACAAACCTAAGTCTACCTTTCAAGACCACGTGATAAGCCTGCCTCTTCCAACATTATTCACCTCTCTGCCAACCTGTGTATGACCCCGCTTCGAAACAAGGAAAAACCCCTTCGTGTGAAAGTCCGCACGAAGGACCAACATAAACAAGGAAGTAAAACTGGACTACGTCATCACCGACCTACGTCATCAAGGAATTCCCTTCCGATCAGAAACAGCCTAAAAAGGTTAGTGTTTTTATTAAAGATAAAAACATCTACTTGTTCAAGCCCTGTCACTAATATTATAATCTCTTGTGCAGAACTCAAGTTACCGGTGACGATCAGGACCCATTCCAGCTTCCTGTTTCTTAATAAAATTGTTAAAACTTTTCCAGTGTTCGGTTTATTAGTGAAACTCAAAAAGACAGTTAGCTAACAGTAGTCTTCAAGTTCAAGTATCTTTATTGTAATTTGCATTACATGTGATACATGAGGTGCAATATAAAGAAGCACCACTTAAAATTTCATTCCAAGTTATGGTAGTTTTTTCTCTGGGACACGCCCCTAAAAATCAGCGCACTTCCGCAAAACGTCATCGTGACGTACATGTGAGCACTGGGCATAAGGCAGAGCCTTGCCCGTTTGTTTGGTGTCTTAACTGCTTTCCATACAGATACTTTTTCTGAAAGATCACCTCTTTTTTTCGTGTAACTTGAAAAATGCTGTCACATTGTAGCACATTTGGGTGTTCTAATATCAGCAGTGAACAAATGAGCATTCACAAATTCCCAAAAGATGAGAAACTTCACAGATAATGGACAAGTACAGAGAAGAGGGACCTATGGTGTCCTGCCAAAGAGTCGTATCTCTGCAGCGACCATCTTACTGCCGATCAGGTAACATCTGTAATTTTCTTTATTCAGGGAGGGTTTATTAATGAGTTTTGGATGATTTACTGTCTTAAAATGATAGATCTCAGACGCGATCGGGACTCTGTTAGCTCAGCCCAAAAACAAAAAAGCCACATCACGAAGCTATCCTCACTTAGCTACTGTGTATGAAATAAACCGTGTCTAAATCACTTTTCAATTGATCGAGTGTCCAATAACTGTATTTGATGAACAATAACCCTTTGATTGCCTTAATACATTCATGTACTAACAATAGGTTGTGTTTGTTCGCTGCTTACACACTAGCCGAGATACAGGCCACGTTGCTATTTATGTATTTTTAAATTATGTCTGCACGATCAAGTTACATCAGTAAGTTATTTTATTCAGGGAGGGTTTATTAATGAGAGTTTTGAAACATTTACTTGTTCAAGCCCTGTCACTAATATTATAATCTCTTGTGCAGAACTCAATTTACCGGGTTTTGTTCGCTGCTTACACACTAGCCGAGATAGCTGCTAACACACCAGCCGAGATACAGGCCACGTTGCTATTTATGTATTTTTAAATTATGTCTGCACGATCAAGTTACATCAGTAAGTTATTTTATTCAGGGAGGGTTTATTAATGAGAGTTTTAAAAACATCTACTTGTTCAAGCCCTGTCACTAATATTATAATCTCTTGTGCAGAACTCAAGTTACCGGTGACGATCAGGACCCATTCCAGCTTCCTGTTTCTTAATAAAATGTATGTATTTTTAAATTATGTCTGCACGATCAAGTTACATCAGTGTTATTTTATTCAGGGAGGGTTTATTAATGAGAGTTTTGGATGATTTACTGTCTTAAAATGATAGATCTCAGACCCGATCGGGCCTCTGTTAGCTCAGACCAAGAACAAAGAAGTCACATCACGAAGCTATCCTCACTTAGCTACTATGTATGAAATAAACCGTGTGTATAGGATGAATAATAACCCTTCGATTGCTTTAATACATTCATGTACTAACAATAGGTTGTGTTTGTTCGACATGCTCCGCCATTATTATTTACATGCGCGTTGAGCAGCGGTTACCCACGGGTACGTCACAATGACGTTTTGCGGAAGTGCGCAGATATTTAGGGGCGTGTCCCAGAGAAAAAACTACCATAACTTGGATTGAAATTTTGATATATTTATAATTTATTTTGCAAAAACGAACAGAGCTGAATGATAGAAGATATATATGTTGTGACAAATATGCAAATTTCCAACATCATGTCACAATACCTTTAAGTCTTAATAGTTAAGTCTTAACAGTTGTACCCTGATGCATGCTCAATAATCCAGGTAGACAAATCTAAAAAAGCAAAGTCTTGTCCTCTGGACATTCAAAAAAACAAAGCAAAACAAAGCAAAAACATTGCAGACATGTTTCGTCTTTCGTCCGAAAGACTTCCTCAGTCTGAGCTGTTGTATTCAGCTCAGTCTTATAAATAGCACCCTCTCACAGTGGATCAACCAGTTGGCTGATGACAGCCGAAACCAGCTGCTCACATGATCAAGGAGGACCATCAGCCTAACGATGGATCGTTAGCACCCTGATGGTTGTTTGCTATTCACAGAGGGCTGAGTGATACTAGCAATAACAGCATTGTAAGAGGGGGACAGTTGAACCCGGAGGCCTCCACCCCTGTTTAATGATGGACGGTTTCTTTTCACAAAGATGGCCTCCTTTACTCCTCTCTCAAACCATCGTTCCTCTCTATCAAGGATGTGAACATCTTCATCCCTGAAAGAGTGACCGCTGGCGTGGAGATGAGTGTAGACCACAGAGTCCTGACCTGATGATGTTGATCTTCTGTGCTGGGCCATCCTTTTGGCCAGTGGCTGTTTAGTTTCCCCGATATAAGACTGATCACAGCCCTCCTGACACTGAACAGCATACACAATATTACTCTGTTTGTGCCGGGGGACTGGATCTTTGGGATAAACCAGTCTTTGTTTTGTTTTGTTTTTTGAATGTCCAGAGGACCATAATTAGCTTTTTTAGATCTTAACAGTTGTGTTTCAATGAAGGAGTTCCTAGACTAAGGTTGGTGATAGAGAACATATCCAGACCCTTGACATGCCATACTTTGGGGGTGCTGAAGCACCCCTAAATTTTAACTCAGCATCCCTATAATAAAATAAATCACAATTAGAATTTTGCAACTTCTCCTCTTCCAACATAACCCTCAGTATTGGCTCCCCTCAGGACTATGTGTTGAGTCCCCTCCTGTTCACTCTGCTTACATGATTGCACACCTACCAATCCAGGCTGTCATATTGTAAAGTTTTGCAGATGATGCAGTGGTGAATGCATCACAAGCAATGATGAGTCCGGCTGCAGGCAATATGTTGAACACCTGGAGAGCTGGTGCAAGAAGAACAACCTTCACATCAATGTGAAGAAGATGAAGGAGATGATCGTAGATCCCAGAAGGAGCAAACAAACCTGCACTCCCCACACCACCAAACATAGGAGGATCTGTAGTGGAAATACCGGTAGTCTCCAGTTACAAGTACTTGAGTGTTGCATTACAAATGCTGACGCCAATGGTCATTGCGTCGTTCAGGCCAAGAGCCATTGTCAAACTGGTGGCTAAGCACCCTTAAAGTGAAGATTCTAGTACCACCCTCGCTTGTCAACCCTGTCTTTCTCGCTCCTACACACCTGTCCTCTATCCTAATCACCCCCAGATGTCACTCACTGTAAATCACGGGTGTTCCAATTTATTCTGTGTCTTGTCCTCCCCTCACTGCCCATGCAATGTCTTCCTTTGCCTCATGTCTAATTCTCCCTCCATATCACCTCATCTGTATAAGTTTTGCTGCCACGTCAGCTGTTATTTTGTGTCGCTTATATGAATACATTCACTTTATTCCTGAGTCCTCTGAGTCCTGCCTGGACTTGGGTTCAAACACGCTCAGATTATGATATTTCTGCTGTATTTTGAAATTTGTACTCACAGATTTGTGCTCTAAAAGTCAGATTATCTTCACAGATCACACTATTTGAGTAATTAATCTTGCAAACTGTGTTGATATCCACAATCAGTTTTTTTAAACACTGTTAAAACAACAGTTGGTTATTGTAAATGCACTGCCAATAGCATTTCTGAGCTTAAATCACATTAATAAATTACTCTGTGAATAAAACACGCACATTATATTTTATGTTTATAAATAAAAAAGCAGGTTGTGATGTAAAAAGAGCTGAAAGTGTTTAGAAATGGTGAGATATGTGTCAATAGCGGAGATTTTTTCTTAAACTAAGCAAGGTAAAAGTGAAAATGCTTGAAATGTCTAAACATGGTGAGCTCTACACTATCTGTAGTTTTTGGATTCAATGAATGCACATCCACATGTGTTCCTTTGTTTTGGTCCAGTAAAAGGTTGATACTAAGTTAGCACAGGTTTTTTGTTACTAGTCTCAGAAAATTCAGAGCTGAAAACAGAAAGAGCTGGTGCTAAGAGAGTTCTGGTTCCAGTTTTAATGAAAGACAAACTAAACAAATAAGCAATAACGATAAACAAAATAATGAATAAAAAAGTCCTATGTAAACTATTAGAACAATGTTTTTTCTCTCTCGCCTCTCTCGCTCTTGACTAAGACGGACATACTTTTTCCCTCTCCTACCTCCCCTCCTGCTTTTGCTCTTGTCTTGTGAATCTCAGAGCCTCTCTTTCCGAATCAAAAATTATTATGGATCTGGTCAGCTGGCCTCTCATCGCAATTGATACATTTTCTCTACTAGAGGACAAGGTGCAGGAGAACCCTTATGCCCTGAAGGGACACACACAGCTGGATATGTCATGAATTCCTGGGGTGTTTGGAAGATGATGTGCATGTCTGTGCTGTCTGGAGAACGTAGAAGATGCATACATAATTGGATTTATGATATTAGGGTTTCAACTTTTTGGAATTGGCTGATACCTGGATTATCGGCTAATAAGGAAGACGTTGGCAGCAGTTTCGGCAATAGTAAAGCTGCCTGACTTTTATGAAGGATTACACAATTTTTCGAGCTCTCAGACTATGCTTTGCGAGCTGAACCATAAACTGGACATGATTTCTGAGAATTGTGGGCCACTTGCAGCTCCTAGGACTCACCAGCATGAAGGATTCAACCTTGAAGAAAGCTAACAAACCCAGACCAGTGGAATGTCCACATATCTGGCTGTTTGGATTCACCACTGAGTGTACCAGCAGAACTGAAGGCAGACACACAATCAATTGAGTCTACCTGCCCAAAACAAGTGTTGTTTATCTGAATGTGGCCTCCCCACTGACCTTGGATACACAAACTTATTGCAAAATTCTCCTGATGGATACGTACATTAAGAAGCTCCACGCTGCCCTGTGGACCCTTATCAGAGTGGACTGGCTGAGAGACACTGTAGCATCTTTTTATCAGGACTATGGAAACTATCTGGAGTTGTTCA
>JBBPBX010010436.1:27526-51518 GCA_038048925.1 Garcialebias charrua
ATATATAAATATATATATATAAATATATATAAATATATATGTATAAATATATATATATATAAATATATATATATAAATATATATATATATATAAATATATATATAAATATATATATATAAATATATATATATAAATATATATATAAATATATATATATAAATATATATATATATAAATATATATATAATAATAATAAACTTTATTTGTATAGCACCTTCCTACAATGCCTTGCATTGGCCAAGGTGCTTAACAGTATAACAGACTACTCGAGTAATCAACATATTGATTCCTAGGACATTTATCAAGATTTTTAATTTCACATCGAGTATTCGTAGTGACGTCATCACGTCGCTGTTACAGAACAGAAAATGAATCAACTTCCTGTTTGGAGCATGTTGCGAACCAGTGTTGCACCAAATTCTGTGACCACCGTATATTATTACCATAGGGGGCAGTGTTGCATGCACTGTTGCAGGTCAGGTCACAGAATATGGTGTAACACTGGGTCCAATAGACTGAACCAGAACCAGCTTCCTCTGACCTAGTTTCATAAACAAAAAGCAAAATTATGCTACCACAGCTTCACCAAGGAACAACAGCAAAATGGCAGTGGTCGAGTTAAATGAGTTTGAGAAAGAAAGCATGGCAGACGAATCAGACAACTTGTCACAAAGTAGTTACTCCGATATCATTAATTATTTAATTACTACAAAGAGCGCACACCGGCTTCACAGCACACTGGCTTCACAGCACACCGGCTTCACAGCGCAGAGCTTCACAGCTTTAAATCCAAAAAAGATGTGTAAACTGTCTCAATCATATCTAACCAGCTAAAAAAAGGTTTAACTAAAATAACACACAGCCAGCACAAACAGTCCAGGCTGAACACGGACCAGAACCAGCACTTGAGTGTTACCGTGTTGGAAGTTAGCATGTTGTTAGCACTGGAGCGGAGGGTCCCTCCAGCTCAGGTCGGACGGCGTGGATCCGTCGCGGCCGCGGGGGCACGTCCCATGGGACCGACGCGTCGCCCGCACGACTTGGCTCCCGTCCTCCTTCTCCCACTGGGACGGTCTCCCCGCCGGTCCCGGTGGACCGTGAGGAGGCCGCGTTAGCGAGATGCTAAGCTAGCCACAGCATGCTGTCGCTAAATAAAAAATAAATAAAAAACACAGCTCTAACACACAGACAGTTGTACTCTAACATTGTTTCACAAAATGATTTATGTAGAATATTTTGTTTACCGGCCAAAAGCACGATGTCTTCTGAGCAGATCCAAGCAGAGATGGGGCGGTTGTTGAGTTTCTCCGATGAAATAAATCCTTCACGTTTACTTTTTTTTTGATTAAGTGAAACCTGCGCGTTGCCCAAACGTCTACCCGACTGGAACACCCACTGACACAACACGAAGTAACCATTGCAATTAATTAGAAATTAACAAAAAAAAACAACGTGAAAAATGGACATCCAGTAGAACGCGCTACAACTGCTGTTTAGCCTACCTGTGGGAGGGTCAAACAGGACAACCCACAGATGTGACGTCACATGGGAACTATGTATTCGGGACAATCTGAAAACATTAATTTAGTCTTGTTCATTTACATTAGTATCCCATAATTCAAAATCTCCAATGATGATTAGCTGTCTACTGTATGTGAACATTGTGAGTGGTAATCTGAAAATTAATGAGATGTCTGATGTAAGTGGCAACAAGAAAAGCAGTGCTCTTATACATCCTCCAGAGGGACTGTTAAGTGGCACCATTGTAATTATTTTTGCCATAGCTCTATTGCCATGGAGACTGATTACATACTTGTTGGTTTTAAGAAAGTGGGAGACAAAAAAAGGCTAAACATTTGGGTGAATGCAATTAACCTTACAGATGTACCCTGATGCATGCTCAATAATCCAGGTAGAAAAATCTAAAAAAGCTAAGTCTGGTCCTCTGGACATTCAAAAAACAAAACAAAACAGAGCAAAAAAAATTGTAGAAATGTTTAGTCTTTCGTCCGAAAGACCTCCTCAGTCTGAGCTGCTGTATTCAGCTCAGTCTTATAAATAGCACCCTCTCACAGTGGATCAACCAGTTGGCTGATGACAGCCGAAACCAGCTGCTCACATGATCAAGGAGGACCATCAGCCTAACGATGGATCGTTAGCACCCTGATGGTTGTTTGCTATTCACAGAGGGCTGAGTGATACTAGCAATAACAGCATTGTAAGAGGGGGACAGTTGAACCCGGAGGCCTCCACCCTGTTTAATGATGGACGGTTTCTTTTCACAAAGATGGCCTCCTTTACTCCTCTCTCAAACCATTGTTCCTCTCTATCAAGGATGTGAACATCTTCATCCCTGAAAGAGTGACCGCTGGCCTGGAGATGAGTGTAGACCGCAGAGTCCTGACCTGATGATGTTGATCTTCTGTGCTGGGCCATCCTTTTGGCCAGTGGCTGTTTAGTTACCCCGATATATCGGGGTAACTAAACAGCCATTGGCCAAAAGGATGGTCTTATAAGACTGATCACAGCCCTCCTGACACTGAACAGCATACACAATATTACTCTGTTTGTGCCGGGGGACTGGATCTTAGAGATGAACCAGTCTTTGTCATAATGTATTTAGGGGTTTAAAAGCCACTGGGATGCTTTTAAACCCCAAAACCATCAGAGGTGTGGTGTGCGGACATGCAATGAGATGCTGCTGAAAAAAACTCCAAAACCTGTGCGTGAGTACTATGATAAATCTTTGGTAAGTCCATATTTATTTAAATTAAAACTATATATCTTTATGTAAGTTCATTTAAGAAAATACTAAAAATTAAATAACCAATTTTTTTCTTCTTCTCATAATTACTTAAAACAAAACTGGAAGGGGAAACTTTGAGGGGGCTTGAATTGTTTGTTGATGAGTGTTTTGAGCGCTTAGTCATGAGCAACGCTAATGCTACATCAGGCGGTGCTAGCGATTCGGCTAGTGATTCGGCTAACGAGAATGCTAATGCTAACGCCCCTACTGCAAAGCGCCTTCGACCGGGTAGCTCGGATAGTGCTTCAGAACCATCTTCTGACTGTTCAGGCTTCACGGTTATTCTGGAGTCAATAGATCAGAAGTTGTCTACCTTTGACGCCCGGCTGGCTTTAGTGGAGGAATTTTCAAGCTTGAGGGAGTCGCTAGAATTTAGACAGCAGCAAGTAGCATCTCTTGCTAAAGAAAACTTGGAATTAAGGGCAACAGTTCAACAACTTACCAATCAGATGTCGCAGATATCCAGTGAGAATAAAAAAATGAAAGAATCAATATTAGACATCCAAGCCAGAAGCATGCGTGATAATCTAGTCTTCTCTGGAATTCAAGAGCAAACCAAGGAGGATCCTAAGGCCTCGGTTCGTACCTTCATGCAGACCCAGCTGAAGCTGCCGTGTGACGTGGTTAAATCCATCACTTTTGACCGAGTCCACCGCCTCGGAGCCAAAAGACCTGGGAACACTAGGCCACGGCCTATTATTGTTAAATTTGCGTATTTTAAACAAAAAGAACAGGTAAAAAGCCGAGGTAGAGAACTACGTGACACAAATTTCAGCATGAACGACGAATTTCCTGCTGAAATCCTGAGTAGAAGGCGTGTACTGTTCCCGTTAAGAAAAAATATATAAACGAAGGTAAAAGAGCTACAATTTCAGTGGATAAATTTTACATCAACGGTCAGATGTTCAAGGATCCAAAAGTTACTCCTTGGCTTTATTAGTCAAATCAGCAAGGTAAGAATTATTATTTTTATTTTTTTCTTTGGTTGTTAATATTAATTAATATTATTAAATATAGTATTTATTAATATTACTTACCAGACATATGTAATTTTTTCAGCACAGCTCGGTTGGTGTGTTACACAGATCGTGGTGGTACACGAGGTGGGATGACACTTGATGTGGTAAGAGGGTTCTTTTGTTGTTTTTTCTTATTTTGTTTTGATGTTTACTATTTCTCTTTGTTTTCTTGTTTCTATTTTTCTAACTTAACAATTGTCAGCACACAAACACAAGGCTTCACGTACATACTTATATATCCATACAGTTACTTCATAAATGAAAACTTCCCTGATTTATTTTCAAAAACAGTACTTATTTTATATATAAATCATAAATAATGAATCCTTAAGGAATATGTTTTTGTCTGGATCTATTATTATCTTTTATATTTGTGATAATGGGCATGGTTTAGCTATATTATCATTAGCACAGGTATGGGTACCTTAGGGTTTGTCACATGGAATATTAATGGAGCCGGTAGCCAGCGTAAAAAATATAGAATTTTTAACCAGATTAAAAGATTAATGGCAGATGTTGTATTATTCCAAGAAATTCATAAATTAGCCTCAACTGCAGATGAGCTGAAAACTTCAGAGTTTCCTAATGTATTCTCAGCCTGCTATAATTCAAGACAAAGAGGGGTAGCAATTTTAATACATAAAAATGTTAACTTTACAGTATTAGATCAGGTTATAGACCCACATGGTAGATATATATAATGTTAAAGCTACTTTATCTTGATCCTATTAATATTTAGTTTTTTTGGTCTACTGAAATCAGAAATAAATAATAATAATAATAATAATAATAATAATAATAATAATAATAATAATAATAATAATAATAATAAGACAAGCTACAACAGTTTTAAGAAAATCTTTAGCTGATGTATGAATGTTCTTTGTATTTTCACAACTCATTAAATGTATAAATCAGTAAATAAAATATTTGGAGGAAAGTAGACATCAAAATAACCTTAATTACGTAACACAATTTTTTTGTTTTCAAGTTAAATTTGAACTATTTTCAAGAAGGTCATGAGACTAACATTCAGGACAGAAAGCTAAATACAACTGAGGAGGATGTGTCTGAGGAAAAGAATAATATTCATTGTGACCCTGAACAAGAAGACACACTACAGCTGATAAATAGAATAATCTAGAGAGCAAAGATCTTCAAAGAGATTAAAAAAAAAAGTTTCATGACCATCGAGCTCTCATGACAAACACCAGCAGAATGCCATCAAAATTACTCCAGCGCTTATGAAATATGCAGTGTTGCATGCACAAACATAAAGACAGGGTTTGAGGTGTTCATACCACCATCTCTGAGAAGATCCTGAGATGACAAGCATAGAAGGGATAAAGTTGTTTGAAAATAGCCAGACAAAGATTGACAAAACTCAACTGGATACTTGCACCCCTGCACAAGGAACCAGACAAGACATGCCAGAGGACGCAAGAAAAAGAGATGAGAGTGCTGACGCTTCAGCCAGGAAAAATACATAAATATTTAAATAAAACTAGCACCACTTGCAACACATGCAAGAAACACATCAGCAAGGAAATGATTCATATAACAACCCCCCCCCCACACACACACACACACACACAACATGATGATCATATCTAGTAAAGTAGACGCTACTTTAGACGAGTAGACGAGTAAAGGAGGCCATCTTTGTGAAAAGAAACCGTCCATCATTAAACAGGGGTGGAGGCCTCCGAGTTCAACTGTCCCCCTCCTACAATGCTGTGATTGCTGGTATCACTCAGCCCTCTGTGAATAGCAAACAACCATCAGGGTGCTAACGATCCATTGTTAGGCTGATGGTCCTCCTTGATCATGTGAGCAGCTGGTTTCAGGCTGTCATCAGCCAACTGGTTGTGTAACACTGTGAGAGGGTGCTATTTATAAGACTGAGCTGAACCCAGCACCTCAGACTGAGGAAGTCTTTCGGACGAAAGACGAAACGTTTCTACAATTTTTTGCTTTGTTTTTTTTTTTTTGTTTTTTGAATGTCCAGAGGACCAGACTTAGCTTTTTTAGATTTTTCTACCTGGATTATTGAGCATGCATCAGGGTATGATGATCATATTTTCCTCTCCATATCAGACTAAAAACCTGAAAGTTATGCACCATAACTCATGTTCCCTGAAGGAAGGGAACGAGGTATAACACGATTGCTATGGGAACTAGCGCCCCCGCGTGGTTACCTGAAGGAATATACTCACGCCTTTACGGCTGGGGCGTCAGCGTCGCGCCAGAGGCCCCGCCCTCTGGACATATAAGCAGCTGACGCCCGTCCATCTTTCTCTAAAATGCACTTCACCGAGCTTTCAGCATTGAAAGGGCCAAATGTGTTGCACCTCGTTCCCTTCCTTCAGGGAACATGAGTTATGGTGCATAACTTTCAGTTCCCTTTCAGTTAGGTTCTCTCGGTGCAACACGATTGCTATGGGAACGCAATTCATTCACGCCCTTGAAATGCTTGGCAAAATGCATGTGAGAACATCTGCCTTAATACGGCAGGCATTTCCCAGCCACTCTCCACAAGGTATGTAGAGGGCACAGCCTGAGAAGAAAAAATGCCACATGTAGAAACATCGTTCTGATGTTACCACTGGACACGTAGATGAAAACACTAGTTAGAGATAGCATAAGCGTCTTCTGCTAGTGTGATTACTCATCATCTCCTTTTTTTTCCTGGAAATCTTGAGAAGCAGAAGGAAAAGAACAAGGGACCCATTACGCCACTGGTAACCAGATGGCAATGTGGAGGTAAAAAGCCCAGTTCATGCACAGGGTAACCTTCCAGGTCCCCAGGAGAAAAAAAATGTATATAAGGGGCACACACGAGTCCCTCATCTGTTTCATGAACAGACAACTAGGACTGTCAAAGAGGCCTTCCTGATGTTGGAGAACTATCAGAGGAGAGGGGAACCCTTCCACTGAAGTAACTCCCAAATAAACATAAACATCAAGGGTGTCCCTTGTGTATGTTGTTGTTGCTGTTGGAGCAAAGACGATCAGGCCTTAGACCCTCAGCCAGTCCCCTTCAGTGGGCAGGCTGAAGGTTGCCACAACTCCGGACGTGGGTGTCAAAGCTGCCCACGTGCCTGAATCAGCAGGTCTCTGTAAGAATGCAACTGCCATGGTATCCCTGAACTTTGAGAAGTAAAAGTCACATTGTGAATTGGCTCCGCATGGGAACAAGTCCACCGAGGTTCCTTTAACCCGTGACCAGACCTGATCCATGAGTCGTGGGTACAGTCTTCATTGTTTTGTTATCTGATTACACCAGGACGTGCTGCCCCGCGATCAGACCTCTACCAAAGAAGTATCTTGCTGACAGGAATACGGCCAACAACTCCAGGAAGTTGATGCACAATCTACTTCCTGACTGTTCCAGAGGCCTCGGGCATTCTGATTTCTGCAGACTGCCTCATCCTGTTTCCAAGGTGTCCGTCGTGATGAACACACGGGATGACACCTTACCTTACGGGACGCCTTCCGTGAACACGGACAGGTCCCCTCAAGGTTCCGGGGCCCTCAGGCACTTTGAGATGATTTCTTAAAGATTTTTTTTTTGGTTTAGCCATGCATGCCGGACCCGCATTCTCACCAATACGTGTGACACACTGGGTGTAGCTTCTGCCAAGAGGCCTAAAGAGGCATTGGCACGCTTACAGGGGAATCTGTTGATTCAATTTAGACTTTTGCCAGGCAACGGCGAATCGAGGAAGCACGTTCCTCTGAGAGCCATGCCTTGTACCGGATGGTGTAGACCTGCACTTCCACAAACACGGTAATCCGTGATGGGGTCAGGTCACTCCTTTTGTGGGTTTATGAAAAAAATCCGAGAGACTCCAGGTGAGAGATCACCCAGGAGTGTGACTAGGCCTGCTCCCGGCCAAAAAACCTGGAGGTAATCCAGGTAGTTCATAATCCTGACTCTTTGATTCCTAACAGGGGTCAGGGCTGCATCCAGACATTTAGTAAATTATGAGGAGCAGTCTTCAAACCGAAGGGTAAGACTTTGTATTAATAAGCTTTCCCTTTGAAGGCAAACCCGGAAGAATTTCCCGTGCCTCCTCCAGACGCCCACATGGAAGCAAGTGTCTCTCGAATCCGTTGTACATGCGTAGTCTCCAGGTCTCACGGACCGGGGGACCTGCCGCAGTGTCAACATTTTGAAATTGAAAAATCCTTGTTTTCTTGTCCAAAGTCCTGAGATCCAGGTCCGGTCTCAGGTATTCATCTCTTTTGGGCACCAGGAAGAACTTGAGCCCGCAACGCATCCCCTGGGAGGGATGTCTAGCGGTTGCTTGCTTCATTTGGGTGCGGAAGGGGTGGCCTTCGACCCCTCCCGCATACGCTGGAGCAGGCTGGTCCGCCCAGCAGAAGACATCGCGAGATTTGATTGTCTCAGGCAAAACTTGTGTGTCCCACTGCGGTTGTAGTTTGATGTAGTAGGTTGTGTTTCACCAAGTGGTGAGTTAAGAACCAGGGCAGTCTGTGCTCTGGAACTTACATTCTTGTATATGCATGAAACAGTGTTTATTTTTCATTACACATACAGTAGACGAGTTATTGTTTAGTGCGCACACACATACCACCAGCTCCTTGTAGCATTTTACAAGTGAAGTCTGGGCTCAAAAGGTCAGGTTCCCTTACTGCGTGACTGGGAAAACCTGAGGCCCTGTTCCCATTTTGGGACCATGACACATTCAGTAGTGTAGTGGACCTACCCAGGGTCAAACTAAGGTTTTTGAACTGTCCAGTGATGACCTTTGCTGACCTTTCAGTAACCAGACTTTTAACACAATTTATTTTATTAGTTGTAATCTGAGAACATAGTCACCAAAAGAGACTATTTCTATCTTTGATTTTGTTCTAATACAAATATAATCAGAGCATCACCTGTGTTTATTCATGAGCATTGTTGTAATTTACAATATGTCTTATGGTCACATATGCTATTATGCTGTGTTATTCTGTAAAGTGAAACATTACTGTGTCACTTCTGCACTAACATGGTGTAATGAAATAATGTAACTGTAAGGTATTTAAACACTTACTGGACCACCATTATTGTAGATGCGCAGGTCTGAGCAGAGTTTATCTGCACAAACTGCCACCAATGCGCAAGTTCTTCCTTTTTCCGATATTAAATTGCTTTTACTGTAATTAGGAAAAATGTAATTTCACGAGAGGCTTCAACTTATGTTGGTCTACCAAAAAAATAGACCTTTTATTGAAACTATCACAAAAATTACATTAAACATTTGTGGTTCCCAGACATCCGCCTTCGAATCTCACCCACTGTGAGATCCATGAGAGAACTCTTTTGGTTCGATCCGAACCATCCGGGTTCATCCAGAGGGCGAACACCTACCTTGTGTGGTTCTCTGCTCATCTCAAGGTTTTCAACCTGAGGGGCAAGGGGTTCAGAACTCCCCGTGAACCGATCAGAGTCAACTTTACAGCTCGTAGCACCATGCCGTTGTTTGTTATTATGAAAAACCTGTGACCTCTCGCACTCTGAAGGAGAGGGAACCTCTTCTACTTCCTGCGAGTGGGACGTGACCTTTTGACCTGGGCACACCACTAAGGGTGTTTTTCGCTGTTCGAGCATGTCAAAAAATTCCACAGCACATTGTTTAATTTCTGCCATGGTACTCTCTTTGCAATTAACATTGAAGCGAACACATTTCATTATGAAAGGTATTAGATTCAAAGTGAAACGACTTTTAAACAGGTAATCTTCCTCAATCCCAGTGACAGTTTTATCCCCTGTGTAAACAGAGAGAAGCCTGTCGTAAAACACCAGGGGATGTTCACCTGGTTCCTGAAGGACGTTCTTTGCAGCTAAGTGCCTATCAAAGGATGCACCTGTTAGAACGTCCATCTTTGTACTGATTTTCTGTGAAAAATCAAGGAAAGTGGGTCTTATTTCACAGTGTGCAGTCTCACCATGTGATGCCTGCGGCAGTCAACATGGAGTCCAAGATGTGAAATTAAATAAAAATCAGTGATTCCTATTAACTTGTCGACCTGTGACAAGGTCAAACAAAAATGGCTGTCGTGAGAGTTTTGTGAAAATCAAAACAAAGGACGCCTCATGTGTGTTATTTTAAGCTTGCAGTTTAAAATAAAATAAAAACAGACAGTTTGTTTTGTACAGAATCAATGATAAAAGTGTCAAGTTTTATCAAAAAGCAGACATGTCTGTATTAAATCTGTGTAACTGTTCTGCCATCAACATTTGATTTTATGTGAAAATCAAATGAAAGGTGTGCTGTGAGTACAATATTTCAAATTGTTCCCCGTTTAAAAACAGGAACGTTCAAACGTACAAATTACAGGAAGACTGCGTCTTCTCCAGTAACCAGCAGGTGGGGTGAGCAGCGCTGGATAAATTTATCACAGCGACTGCAATCCTCTTACTGACCGCTATAGAGGCGCTGTTGTCACCTGTGAGCGCAGCCGTGAGCTGCCAAACATTCACAGACGTCTAACAACGGATCAAAAACAGCAAATCAGAAAGCCCAGAGCCCTGACGTGACAAAACTCTAGTATCCCCTTTCTCACAAAAATGAAATTATGTGAGTAAAATCGGTTGGACTGTGAAACATTTTAAACTGCGTTTAAAAGAAAAAAGGTCGGGCCTTCAAAGTAGTTGCCACTGCCGGTGTCACGTGACCTGGTCACATGGCGATCGGTAGTTTCTGAACAACGTACTCATACATCCACCAACATCTCAAAAACACCGCGATGAAGCAGTCTTTTCAATGACAGTAATGGACAAACAAGCCTGAAACTTGTCTGGGACAAGCAGCTGAAGTGAAAGTTGACGAGGAGCGGGGCTTCACCCACTGCGCAAGCGTCAACACTTACAGCGTAATCGACCAATCACAGCGAAGACAGAACTGTAGTTCTAAAACCCAAGTGTTCATGGGAAACTGTGTCTTCCAAACCTAACGCCGCCCACGTGTGACGCGCCGTTCGAGCGGTGCGGTGTGTTCACGGACCTATGGTCGGTCGAACAAAAGCGTGGAACAGACTTTTCAACGTTCTAAAACAGTCATAAATATCGCAAAACACCACGGTTAAGCCAGTCTTCGACGATATCACGTGCATAGAATTCAACCAACACAAATAAACCGTCAGAAATGTGTACATAAATGAATCTGACAACCAGCAGTCTACAGAAACCAACGTTCTTGAACACGACACACAATGGACCAATCATAGCGCTTTAAGCAGCCATTTTGTCTCGGAACCGCTAACGACTAGCTCGACCCAAAGAACTGGACACACTTTCACAAAATAAACGTATTTTTACACCGCAGAAAACTCTGTAAATGAGCTCAACACATCCAGGCTAACTTCCACGCCCCCCAAAGAAGGCAGCACGCTAACTGTTTAAACAACGGACTTTACGTCACTCGGAACCGGATCCTGTCCCGTCCAAAAGCTGAGTGGGCTTTACCCGAACCTCGGCTAACAACACGTTGTAACAGATTAGGTAAAAATGGAGCAGCAAAGAGTGAAACAGACCTTCAACAGCAAACCGCAGATGTAATAGAATGAAGCAGAGGTGACACGGCGGTCACAACAATGAAAAAATGCATGCAGCCTAGCGACACGTAATGAAACGTCTCACAACCACAACCATCATTCACTTGCAGCTTCAAGCATACGTTGAAATGTGAAAGAAAAAATAATTCTAACGGGAAACGCACCAGACAATGCCACGATTAGCAATCTCTGAGACACTCACCAGCCAAAACCATTCCATAAGTCCACAACAGGATGCAAACTAATGCCAACAACACCGTAACAATAAGCTACACAAAACAACTTAATAATCGTTCTAGGAACTCGGACGAGCCACCAAATGTAATGAAATAATGTAACTGTAAGGTATTTAAACACTTACTGGACCACCATTATTGTAGATGCGCAGGTCTGAGCAGAGTTTATCTGCACAAACTGCCACCAATGCACAAGTTCTTCCTTTTTCCGATATTAAATTGCTTTTACTGTAATTAGGAAAAATGTAATTTCACGAGAGGCTTCAACTTATGTTGGTCTACCAAAAAAATAGACCTTTTATTGAAACTATCACAAAAATTACATTAAACATTTGTATCGATATTAGCTCTGATTTAATAACTACGTTGACAAGAATTCAAATTAAAACAAACAGACAGTTAGAAACTTAAACTGTTGGTACATTTACTTGACAGATTAATAGCTTATGAAAAATAAGAAATAGGAGGAAGAAGATGAAAGCTAAGTTAACTGAAATTGATTATTTTGAACCAGACTGGGTGACACCTTTTTCCCCACACGAGCAGACTGCTGGGCTCCCGCACGTTCAAACACACCACGGCTCGTTACCTGTTGACGGTTCGTCTCTTGGAGATAAGAGTGGAGAAGTGACTGGACACACACGTGGATGAGTTTGTCCACCGGCCGTCCAGTTGGGACTTCAGCGTGGGTGGCTGATTCACGGTACGAGGAACTCGCCTCCCTCGGCAGGAAACAACGGTCAAGCGCACAGACTGATTTTCAAAATAAAACTTCAGAAAACAAATTCTTCCAGCAGATGAGTGAGTGAGTTACAGTAAGCTTTACTGTAACCCAGCTGAAACGTGGGTCTAGTTGACATATGACCGGAACGTCTCCAGCTTTTCCAGAGGAGAGAAAACCAATGTTTAGTTCTCTTCCAAGCACTAAAGCAAAAAGCAGGAAATGACCTTTATATGGGAGGCGGGGTCTTCCCCACCTCCTTGATGACTACTGGCTGAACTTAACAAAATAAGAGATGGGTTTTCATCTAATAGGCAGAATGGTCTCTGAAGGACAACAGGAAAACTGTTTACAAAATCGGCCAGATGGCCTGCTTGTGAGCACCGAGAATATTATGGCTAACTTCATAGACAACACAGAGAAGGAAGTAGCACAGCCTTTACGTCCCAGATTCAGAACCTGCTTGTTCTTGCAGAAATAAAACCAGCAGAAGGTCAAAGCTCATGAAAGTAACAGATCATCATTAAAATGACAAAAATATACTGTTGATCAATTCTGAATTAACACACATTAAAGAGAAAGTTCAATCTGATTAATTAGTGTCCATTAATTCATAATAATTGTAAACCAATATAAGTGTCCAATCATCTCCTTGAGGGCCTCAAGAAGGTGCAGCACCGAGAGTCTCAGAGACGTGGAGAGGTGTACTTAAAGGTCAAGCCTAAAATATCAGAGGTTAGGTTTATCACTACAATGGTGTCCACAAACTGTGTGAAAGTTGAAGACCCGGGTCAGAGAGGCCCGACAGTTTTGTTTAGAAATGGAGAAGACAGTTAATCCGTTGTTTTCATGAGAATGACTCTAGCACTCTCTGTCTTTTCCTAAACATTACTCTCTGCTCTGACTCTCACCTTGAATTCTGATAACGTTAAAGTGAACCCTTTGACGCATATCTGTATTCTCCTCTCTTCCCTTCTGACCAATCAGAAGACTGTTTTCTGGTCTCAACACATTTAGAAAAACGTTTGCTTCAGTGAACGTTCAGAGTCTGCTGGAGTAAGCCTCAAACCATGGTCTTCTCCAAAGAACTGATGATCGTCTGGTCAAAACGCTAATGACCACGTCATTCAGTTAAAGACTAATAACATGTTTGTTATGAGTCCACTTCGAACCGAGCGTAAGCTCAGAACTTTGTTTATTCCTTTCTGGAATAAGTTATCTTGAGCCAGAAACCAGGAGCTGACGGATTTTCTGATGACCAACGCGAAACCAGGAGACGTTGGAAAGTAAACAAATAACCAGCTCAGATGTACTGGTCCCCGCAAGGACCCCGTGCATCTGAAAAGCTACAAGGTCTTCTCTTACCGGGCTGTCGTCAAAAGGTAAAGAGCTGTTTACAAATGTACCTGGGATTTAGCAGAAGTCGGATGGAAAGTGTCATCTGGTTAAACTCAAGATAAATAACTTCCTCTCTTAACCTCTCCCTATTCCTCTTAAATCTCTCCCTATCTCCATTCTAAGCTGGTAACTATATTTAAGCTAAGAGCCACAGACTAAGTTTAATGACATCCTGTATTCATGTCTGTTGTTACAATTATATTTGCTGATGTATTAAATTGCAAAAAAAGTGAAATCTATCAATCAAGTGTAATGGTGTTAATTTAGTTGATTTATTTTAAATAAATGGTAGTGTCTTTGGCATACCAAACTAAGTTAACGTTTCCATTGTCACTTATGGCTTCTGTTTTACTTATCCATCATAAAGATCACAGAAATATTGGGTAAACGGAAAAAGAAAAGAATCCGTGAAATTACTATTCAATCTGAATGAGTAAATTATTTAAGGTAAAGAGGTCAGTATTAATATTGACCTCCTATATATCCTTTACAGTAGTCTGAGATTTTATTATCGTGTGTGGATGACAATTACAGTAGATGAGTTGTTGTTTAGGGCTCGCACACGCACCACCAGCTCCTTGTAGCATTTTACAAGTGAATTCTGGGCTCAAAAGGCCAGGATCCCGTACTGCGTGAGCGGGCAAACCTGGGGCCCTGTTCCCATTTTGGGACCAGGACACCTTCAGTCGTTGGCAGGGGCATCTCCTTTCTTCTTCTTTTGCTGGTGGCCCCTTGCAGCTCCTGTAGCTTTTCTGCCTGGTGGGCCTATGATACCGAGGCCACTTGTCCTTGTCCATCCCGCCAGGGCCCCTCGGGCCCTGAGATGGTTTAGCGTCAAATAGTCATCCATAGCCTCATGGATGGATAAGCTCTCAGCGTCATCGATGTTGCAAGGAAAAAACTACCAGGTAGCGCAGCTGAACATGTAGCTGAAAATCCTCCTCCTTGACTGTGCTGGAAAAAGAGTCTCCTTGTTAGCCGGGGCTAAAACGTGGAGGTACTTGCGAGCCCTCTGGCGGTGCTAAGACGGGCCCTCGAGCAGCGTAGCATCGGTAAAAAACACTTAATCTATGATAAATACTATTGTCAATTTGTAGGATAGCGGAAAAGGCAAAATATGAGAAGGTTAGCTATCAAGCTAGTCCAAACATTTTCACATACCTCACGATAGAGTCCTTCATTGTCTGCTCGTAGCCGCGCTAATTGTGTTAGCAGCACCGTCCTCCGCCGCGCGTTGTCGTGGGTGCCCCTGGTTAGCCATGCTAACCGTGGGAGCTAGCCAGATAGCAGCGGGGTTACTCCATTTCCACTCTCCTTTCTCCGGGGTCATCCATGAGAAAAGCTTCGAGTGTCCTTGCGTGTAGCATCCCAGAGCAGAGCGGACAGGCCTAGAGGGTGTCCGCTGCTGAAAATAGGGTAGCCAGATCCGCTGAAGCAGGTTCGGGAGCCGGAGCTCATGGCCTGTCAGAGTTCCTCGTCCGATGATGTCCTCTTGCCGAGCTGCTCGGGGCTGTTGGCCTGTTAGCTTAATTAGCTTAGCAGGTAGCATGCCTCGCAGTTAGCGTTCGCTAACCGAGCAGTAGAAAAGGAGAAAAGAAAAAAGGCATGGGAGCTGGGGCTGGCTGACCTGCTAGTCTTCTTTGACTTTTGGGTTTTGCACTACCTTCTCGGGACCCGTGGCTGAGAAGAGTTAGGCCCGTTAGCCGTGCTAACGTAGTCCAGAGACATCTCCTTCCTTGTGTCGCTTTTGCCGGCTAGCCTGCTAGTTGTTAGCAAGGTAGCGGTGTCGCACAGTCAGCGCCCTCGAGCGAAGCGTTCTGTGGAGAGAGGAGAAGAAAACTTTGGGGTGAAGAAAAATGTGCCGGGCCAGCTTTCGCCAGCCCAGCAGTCCGTAGGAGAAGATTCTCTGTATGTTCTGTGTAGGGAGCGAGCTCACCTCTGGTCGAGTGATGGAGGTACAGAGAAGATCCGAGAAGAGTATTTCAGGTATTTGCGAGGTGAAGTGCTAAAAGAGACAGATGGACGGGCGTCAGCCGCTTATATGTCCAGAGGGCGGGGCCTCTGGCGCGACGCTGACGCCCCAGCCGTAAAGGCGTGAGTATATTCCTTCAGGTAACTGCGCGGGGGCGCTAGTTCCCATAGCAATTGTGTTGCACAGAGAGAACCTAACTGAAAGGGAACTTTCTTTTCTTTGTCCTTTCTTTGCCAAAGCCAAACCAGGGGCATTCAATTAAAGGAGAAATGTAATCAAATCTGAAAAAATCGATATAACAAGAATTTCATATAGTAAACAACACACATAAACATACTTAGTATGCTTTTTTCAAGTCAGTAGCTTAAATAATTTTTTTTACATTTTTCCTGCTACATGCCGAAGTACAGTGATTTCTGTAGTAATTTTCTGGACGCACTTTTATGACGCAATTAAGACCTCCTTTGCTATCTTACAATAAGACTGAAGCTATAAACCCATCATTACTGTCCTCCTGTCTGTCATTTAAAATGGAAGCAGAAGACTTTTTTGAATCTGAAGGATATCACTTTAGTTTGTCAAAAACAGTTTGGTGATTTAGTGCATTAATGGGCATTTCTATCCTGGAAATACGAATAGCCGTGCGTTAGCCGCCGCATGCTAACGTTAGCATGCTAGCGCCGTATGCTAACGTGGAAGTGGGGGTGTTGAAAATGTCCTGAAACAGTTACCAATGTCTTGTTAAGCTCTGTCTTCCCCAGAACATAGTAGGATCTAAAATGATTTTTAAAGATGAAGGAGCAAGTTGAAACATGCTGTCTCCCTCCTTGCTAGCAGGCTCTATTGGGAGCTGCCTGGCTAACTAACTACGGTGGCCCTACACGGCCAAAATTCTACAGCGGCCGAATGCACAGGAGCGGTAAAAATACAATATAAAATTTAAAAAAAGTTTTAAAATCGATTTTGGGGCTTTTAGAATCGATTCTGAATCGCCAGGACTAAGAATCTTGATTCTTTAAAAAATAGATTTTTTTTGCTGCATCCCTAATTGCTACACACTGAAACCTTTTTGTCCACAACTATATACACACACTAATATTACTGTATGAGGATACACACTGAAACCTTTTTGTCCACAACTAGATACACACACTAATATTACTGTATGAGGATACACACTGAAACCTTTTTGTCCACAACTAGATACACACACTAATATTACTGTATGAGGATGAACTCCAGTTGCACTGCCTATGTCATATTCAGGGGACGGAGAGCAGGCAGGGGGAGGGGGGTCAAAAACACCAGATGAGAATTTCTTCACTTTGCAAAGTCTAAATTTGAGTTAGGATGACATTTTTGACTTGTGAAAATTTCTCAACAAGCTTATTTTATGCTTTTCATTAGACTACTATTAGCTTAAAGTGTATGTTTCATGTTAGTTTTTTGGGCAGAAACATAATATTTAGAGGTAATAAAGTAATTTTGATAATCCTCCCTGCTTTCCAAATTATTACCAATAGCCTTACAGACACAAATCAGGGGGAAAAAACAGAGCCTAAAAAAAAAAGGCGCGGTTTGGGAGTCACGTGACACGTGACGAAAGTAGAGGGGGCGTCATAGTCGGAAGTTGTTGTTTTGTATTGAGTTGTATTGAAGTGAAAAAGGTCCAATAATGGTTAATATTTGTGTGTGCGGGGGTTGTTCGAACTCCAGTTTGTCTGGACATCGATTTCCTGCACCAAAAAAAGCCAGCTTTCACAGCTTGGGTGAGGTTTGTCCGGATGAAAAGGCCGGATTTCACCAACAGAAGCATCACAACCAACTCTGTGATTTGACCGCATTTGTCAGGAGGATTACAACGACAGCGACCTGAACGAACACAGGATTGACTTCAGAAGTAAGGACATGAATATAATTTATTAATCTTTTGGTTGAAAGTGGTTTAGGTTAGGAGCTATAAATTACGAAATATACAGAGCTAAACCGCAGCTAGGTCCACCCGGTTGCATCTTAAAAAATTAATAAAAAATCGAATTTCATCTCAAATGTGTTATACAGGCGATCGTTAAGTAAATACACCCTTTATAATTACACTCTGAAAGCAGAAAAATATCCACCGAGTGGTTTAGGAGATACAAGTGACTTTAGATGGAACAAAATACGATGCTAATTTTAAGCTAGCGCGACCATGTTGCATGTCTTAAAAAATTAATAGAAAATCGAATTTCATCTCAAATGTGCTATACAGGGAATCGTTTAGTAAAAAAGCCCTGTATAATTACACTCTGAAAGCAGGAAAAATATCCAATGAGTGGTTTAGGAGATACAAGTGACTTTAGATGGAACAAAATACGATGCTAATTTTAAGCTAGCGCGACCATGTTGCATGTCTTAAAAAATTAATAAAAAATCGAATTTCATCCCAAATGTGTTATACAGGTGATCGTTAAGTAAATACACCCTTTATAATTACACTCTGAAAGCAGAAAAAATATCCACCGAGTGGTTTAGGGTGGAAAAAGTAATTGTTTAGGGAGCTAAGGCTAATGTAGTTAAATCCATCAGTGGTGTAATTAATGCTGTACATGTATCTCTATATTTAGGCTATATGTAAATATAAACCATTTTTAGCTTTAGGTAGTATATACTGTACTGTATCTAGAAGTTATTTGGCTAGATATTTGATGTAATAGTCAGAGATGACATACTTATGTCAAAACAACTTTGTAATCTGTCGCCTCCTCCTGGTGCGATCCCATATCTTTCTTAGCTAAAGCACGAACGTTCCCCTCCTGTGATGTCACTTCCGGTTTACCGCTGAGGGCACTATTTTTAGACAGAGTAGCGAGGGAAGACAAAAAAGGTAGTAGTAGCACATTTTATTTTGAGATATGAACTGTATTTTTGATGAAAATTGGAGTTTTAGACATGTTAGGTTGAAAAGGCAACTACATGTGTTTAAAGTGAAAGATACACTTTAAAAACACTTTTCATTTCTCCTTTAAATTAAATTCAAAACTACTTTATTAATACCAAAGGGCAAAGGTGGGCACCGCTAATTAAAAAATTAGTTCCACAATTTCTAAAACGCTTATTAATTTTTTTATGTCCACAATTTCAAAAGCACAAATGTCTTATGAAAATTAGGGGAAGCTAATCTAATCCGCTATTTATATATTTATATATATTATATATATATATATATATATATATATATATATATATATATATATATATATATATATATATATATATATATATATATATATTATATATATATATATATATATATATATATATATATATATATATATATATATATATATATATATATATATATATATTTATATATAGCCGGCAGCGTTATCAATATTTGCACTACACTGCCAACTGAAAAGTAACAAAAATGATCCTAAAAGGATGAAATTACAAAAATCAAAGGATTTATTTAATACTTTACGTACATATATTCTATTCGGCCACGAAATTAACAAAAAATAGAATGATCTTTTAATCCCTAAAACCACGTTTAAATCTCAAATACACGGGTGTGTCGCCACCGCATTTATACATAAAGTAACCGACTCGCCGTCGAATGGTCGACACAAAACACACAATAAACTCCTCCGGCCACGTTAATTTGGCTTGAAACAGCGGGGTTCTCTAGGATTTATCCATTAGTAACCCAGCACTACCGGTGTAACAGGCAGACACAGTTAGCGTCTATAGGTAGTCAACAGATTTAATGAAAAGTAACTAAAATACATGAAACTAACGACTCGCCGTCGAATGGTCGACACAAAACCCTCAATAAACTCCTCCGGCCACGTTAATTTGGCTTGAAACAGCGGGGTTCTCTACGGATTTCATTAGTAACCCAGCACTACCGGTGTAACAGGCAGACACAGTTAGCGTCTATAGGTAGTCAACAGATTTAATGAAAAGTAACTAAAATACATAAAAATAACGACTCACCGTCAAATGGTCGACACAAAACCCTCAATAAAATCATCCGGCCACGTTAATTTGGCTTGAAACAGCGGGGTTCTCTACGGATTTATCCAAGTACCCAGCACAAACAGTAGTCACAGTTCACCCGAGTTCACCTCTGAGTGACCCGGAAGTTGTCAAGATGGAATAGTCCATTTTTAGTAGGGGGATAAAGAAATCGACCGTTTTTTTTATTGCGTATTTAATGATCGTTTTCATCGTAACTATAATTATTTTTATGTTAAATGTACATTAACAAGCATGAGCAATGTTAGTGATGTAGGTGACTGCACGGGGCGAGGCGGGGCCGGGGCCACTGCTGAAATGGGACCCCCAGGCATTTACCTACATGGTAGAGCCGAGTCTGTTCTCAGCTCTGCCCCCCTCCCCCTCACACCCTTTCCTCCTCTGCTGTTTACGGTGGGGAAAAAGGTAAAAAACAAGCAGCATAAGAGCTTGTAAATAAGTTTATTGGTTTTTACTGATAGATAATTAGTTATTAGCGGTACTGCATTTTAAATAAAAATAGCACAAATCCGCTTATGAATTATAAAAGTTAGTCAATTCACAAAAACGCTGACAAAAAGTTTAGGTCCACTGTAAGCGGAATAGCGCTTTAGCGCTCTCTAGCGGTCTGTGCCCACCACTGCCAAAGGGACATTAAATGTTGTAACTCATCATCCTCATTTCATTAAGAGATGTTATAGATACTGATGATTGGAATGGTAGGCAGGAAGGATCTCTGGTAAAGGTCCGTCCCAGAGCGGATCCTAAGAAACTGGCCGCAGATGCCGTCCGATCCATCCACCCAGACTCAGCCGGCCTCTCGGTTCCCCTGAGCTGCAGGACGGCCTGAAGGCATAACTCCTCCTAAAGCGACGACCACTCTTTCCAGCAACCTGCTGAGCTCCTTGTTGCTGTGGACAGTTGGCTGCAGGTGCCAGGGGAAGATACCGGTCCTTCTGCTGTCACGAGCTGCATTTTCTGCCATTTCCAGGATCTCAGTAGTCAGGCACTCGAGCACAGCCAGCAGGGAAATGGGAATGCATCTACAGCACCTCTTTTTCAACTCATTTGAGATTTGGGGCTTTAACTGAGTTATTACTTGAGCTTTTGAAATGTTAATTTGCTGCTCCAAGTTGTAAAAAACTATCTTGTTGTCATGGTTACTCATCATAACATATGTCCAAAACTAAAAAGTTTTAATAAAAATCCTTCCAGCTGTACAGCATCCAATACAAGAAGAAACAATCATCCAAAAAATGGGATTTATATCCAGAAAAAGAGGAATTCAAGTTTCCGAAAGCAAAATCTCAGAATGATTGTAACAGAGCTACTATAACATACAGCCACCCTGAGCGGCGCAGTCGTGGTCAGCATGTGGTCTACTGCAAACTAATCACTTGTAACGTGCTCTGAATAAAGAGTGATGATCACATTGTTTGATTTGTAACATTGTTCTAGGCATTTGCTCAGAGTAAATAGACAAATTAAATATTCAAGAGCGGATGAGAATACAGAAGAGTCTCATCAGGTGGTTTATGTCAGTCAAACTATCGGTACATACACCAGAGTCAATTGCAGGTTAACCAGAGCACTCCCCAGCACATAGCTCTTTTACAAGTTTGTTCAGCTTCTTTGAATGTCTGAGTCAGATTCTGTTGCCTCAAGTAATGGCTGCAAAGACGGTTCCACTCTCCACATCACAAAAAAGTGCACCATCTTGCAGCAAACCTTGAATGACCTATACTGTACTTATTCAGGAAATGGAGTCTGCCTTTGTTAGTATTCTTAGCGATGCAGTCTGATCTGTTATTGTGAAGTTTGTGGGATTTCCCCCCCCCCCCCATCTTCATTTTATCTCATGTTCAAGAAAAGGTCCAAATATAAACTTTCTTCGTTGCAGGTACAGTAGGTAGTTAAAGGTTCACTATGTAATTTCTGGAGAACGCTGGGACTTAGAATAATTTCCATCAGGGAAAATCATTCTGCTCGGCTCTGAGGGGGAGCCATAGTCCGTTCTCTGTTAAACTTGAGTTCTGCAGCTCCACCTCCTGCTGAATGTCTGCTCGCTTCAATATTCTGTGATTATATGTTAATAAAACGTTCTAAAAAATATAATAAAACCATGAATCACTGGTCCTACAACACAAACACCAGCAGAAATCAGCAGGGCTTCACGAAGCAACGTTGGACATGATTTAATTTGCTCGTGACTTCCTCGTTTCTTTCAGTGCAGGTCTGGAATGCTCTGCCCCCACTACATGTCCTGTCTCTGCGCTGCGAAGTTCTGTGATTATATGTTAATAAAACGTTATAAAAAATATAATAAAACCATGAATCACTGGTCCAACAACACAAAAACCAGCAGAAATCAGCTGAGGTTCACGCAGCAACGTTGGACATGATTTAATTCGCTCGTGACTTCCTCGTTTCTGTCAGTGCATGTCTGGAATGCTCCACCTCCTCTGCATGTCCTGTCTCAGCGCTGCAAAGTTCTGTGATTATATGTTAATAAAACATTCTAAAAAAATATAATAAAACCATGAATCACTGGTCCTACAACACAAAAACCAGAAGAAATCAGCAGAGCTTCACGAAGCAACGTTGGACATGATTTAATTCGCTCGTGACTTCCTCATTCCTGTCAGTGAAGGATGAAGCGATCACTTGACTTTTGGCAAAAAAACAAAATAAAAGTCCAGCTCTGGGATGAAGAAGGGATATTTAATACATTTGTGTCACATACAAAACAGTCCTGCATCGCTTTGCAATCCTTTGAATGAGAACGTGCGTGGCGCTGAGGCTGGGACAGGCGGGGGCGTGGGTTGGGGCGTGACAAACAACTCTGTTTTTATTGGCTGGTCATTGTCCGGGTCACTCTGTGTTTTCAGTGTTTTTATAAATGCTGATAGAGAAGCAAGGGGACTATAATTTTTTTCAGAGATTACTTTGTCTAACATCAGTCTGTCAGTAGATAGTGACAGAGTGAAGAAATATGTTAAAATATATTGTTAGACAAGTTACAGACTGCATTACAAAGTTACATAGTGCAGCTTTAATGTTGATCTCATTTGTAAATAAAGAAATCCATCCATCCATTGTCTTAGGCCCTGTACACACGTAGCCGGATATCAGTAAAACCGAACAGTTTATCATGTGGTTTGGCCTTTCATCCACATGTGAACTCCGGTTCATGTAACTATAAAAGAATAATAAAATAACTCAGACCAAAGTGGAGATTTGAGAATACTCCGCTTTCGAGTCTGTGTGTGGACTTTCAGAACCGGAGGTTTCTGCTCCAGCTGGAGCGGCGCTGACGTCACATTATGCTTGGCGAAAAATAAAAGCTAAAATGTCAACATACCTGCTCTGACATGATTCCCAGTCAACATTTTCCTGTGTTTTATTAACTTTGTACTCCAACACGGTATTTAATAGTAGTTCAACCTTGCGGTCTGTCCACACAAATGAAAAAAAAAAAAAGAAATAATAACAGGAAGTTGTGGTTGCTTTGAAGGGTTGTGACGGCACTACACTGCCACCTATGGGTTCAGCATATTTTTTACAATGCTCTGTGGTGAAAATAACTGGGGACATGTAGACAAACATTTTAAATATCCGAACATGTATGTACAGAGATATTTTTTTTGTGCAGATATTCGTTTTTCAAACACCAGGCTACGTGTGTACAGGGCCTAAGCCTGCTTCATTTCTAGGTCGTGAGGGTCACTGGTGCCCATGTCTAGCAGTCGTTGTGCGAGAGGTGAGGTCATAGGCATCGTAACCATTATATGTGAAGGGGAAATGACCCTCCTACACACACACACACACACACATTTTAAACAACTTTCATTGGACACCCACCCCCTTACCATGAAACATTAGTTCAGTCGGTGCAGTTTCTCTTTCTTCATGAACAAATCCAATCCACTTTATCACAGTAATAGGAGAAAATTCAAGCCATTAAAACTCCACTCCAGGTTTTCCTGGTTACGTCCAACTCTAAACAACAGCCTGTTGTCTTTACTTGCTATACTCCACCCGTTTTGTATTTCTGCCAGTTTTATAATTGTAACAATCTCTATTCTTGTACACCTGAACCTGGATTCTGTGTTTGTTTCTCCTTCCTGTCCTCTCAAATGCCAACTGGTCGGCTCTGGTCACTCGTCCAGAGCCTGTTTCTGCTGGATGTTTCTTCCTGTTAAGCAGGAGTTTTGAGCTAAAATTCCTCCAAGCTGGTGTGCAGGACTGATCAACAGTTTTCAAAGTGTGTGGTG
>JBBPBX010010437.1:21782-47217 GCA_038048925.1 Garcialebias charrua
AGAGAGCTACACTGGCTTGGAGAGAGGCAAAGCTCTGCTCCAAACCTTGGGGACTCAGAGGACAGGAAGAAAAATGGAGGAGCGAGGGCCAAGCTGGATGAAGGTCGAGCGGCGAGAACAACACTAAACCTTTTCCAGTCTCTCATGGGAGGCCCGGATCCTCATTCAGATTTAAAATGTGCTGCATCTCTGGCTCCTTGACCTCCCAGCATTCATTGCTGTTAATCATTTTGCCAACACATGTTATCATGTTCTGTTATTTTGACTTGTGCATGTGTGAGCAGAGCATTGCAGAGCAACAGTATCTGCTCTAGAGATACATACTATTAAACTAGTCAGAGGAATCTGATAAACTCAGACAAATGGTTTTTATTGATATTTGCTCTTTTAATAGCTGAATCCCATGATGCACGAGTCAATACAAGTCTTTTTAACATACATGCATGGGACCATCCTAAAGGGTTTGTTCCAGTCAAACTTTCTATAGCCCATCTGATTCTTCAATGTGCACGCTATTGTGTTCTTTTTATTTATTTGTATATTTTCACTCATTTTTTGCAACTTAACTGCTATTTACTGCAGGCATTGCAAACGCCAGAGCCACATACGCCCAGAAAATTCAGGGTCACTTCATCACCAACGACCCCACGGCGCATGTGGAATGGCATGAAGTGTGTTTACAAACTACAACATCAGGGATAGCCATTCTTTTCCATTACAAGTTATTTCCTGTCAAGATAGCTCAAGCTCATCTTGTTTGTGCAATTGGACTTGAAAAAAGATCCTTATGTTTTATTTTCCAATATTTTTTTAATATACATGTAGTCCTCGGCTTACGGCGGCCTCGACTTACGACGTTTCGGGGTTACGTCACGCATCTCATAAAAATAAAATTTTAAAAATTGAAAAATCTTATTTCATGTGTTTGAATGTTCTTGATTTTATGTGTACAGCACTTTGTTGCAGCTATGGTTGTTTTAAATGGCTTTATAATATGTGTTTAAATGTTCTTGATTTTATGTGTACAGCACTTTGTTGCAGCTATGGTTGTTTTAAATGGCTTTATAAATAAAGTATTATTATTATTATTATTTAGAAGCCGATTTACGCAGTTTCCGGCAGTTTTCGGTAGTGTCCGGCAGTTTTTGGTAGTGTCCGGCAGTTTTCGGCAGTGTCCGGCAGTTTTCGACAGTGTCTGCCAGTTTTCGGTTAGCTTCTGTTAGCTCCGGCCTCGACAGCCGGCTTTGGATGGACCGTGTGTCCGATCAGAGGTTGCCTCGCTCGGATACACGAGCTGGAAACGCTCGGACTCTGTGGACAGCCGGCTTTGGATGGACCGTGTGTCCGATCAGAGGTTGCCTCGCTCGGATACACGAGCTGGAAACGCTCGGTGAACTCTGTGGACGTCTCAGGTGGAGGAACGGCCTCTCGGCCTCAGATGTTGCTGGGACACGGAGCTAACCTGCTATCAGGCGGAGGAGCGGCCTCGTAGCCTCTGATGTTGCCGGGACCCCGAGCTAACATGCTAAAATGCGGAGGAACGGCTTCACCAGCTCCCAGTAAGTTATTAACTATTTTCCCCCTTCATTATGGCTCCAAATGTATGGAGCTAACATGCTAACAGGCCTTACTGTAAACAGTTTGGACCGCGTGAAGCAGCACGAAGCTGCAGAGCTCGGACGTGCAACGAGCTAACATGCTAACAGACGGAGACATGCTTCACCAGCTCCCAGTAAGAAATTAACTCTTTTTTTCCCTTCATTATGGCTCCAAATGTACTGTATGTGTTTTTTGATAATTATGTAGGGTACTGTGTTAGGATAGGCGAAGTGCTTGGTAACTGTACAGTACCGTACATGTACGTGTATAAGTGGCGGCCAGTGTGTACGTATGTGTTTTCCGACTTACAGCGATTTTCGACATACGAACGGGCGTAGGAACAGAACTCGTTCGTAAGTAGGGGACTACCTGTATATTAAATGAAAGTGGAGTGGAGAAAATTCTCAATTTTTGTTGCAAATCAAGTTGATAAAATTGAAAATGCAACATATCAGAAGAAAAAGACAAAATTGAGAAATGTTTCATGTACTGTATTTTCTTTTCAGTCATGAGAGAATTGGTGTACTCTTTTAAATTCAGATAAGTTAAACTTTTCCTTATGCAGAGCAAGAACATAAGAGTGTAAGGAAAAGGGTTAAATAAAGGTTGAACAAATAAAGCCACTTGATTGTTAAAAAAATAAACAAATAAAGAACTGAATAAGATTTTTAAAAAATCTCTTAGCATCAAACTGGCCAGACAAATGAGAATCAACATGAAGCTAAATTGCGGGCAGGACACCAGGCTGGTCCAGAGGTGGGTTCTCTCTGCGTCTCCGTGTCACTAAGCTCTCGTGAAGACGGCTTTTAGTGTGTCACAAAGATCGGTTGGCTGGCCTGAATGGGAAAGCAGTGTGGCTTTTCAATCTTACAGCCAACGTCTGACAGGTCCTGGCAGGTCCTCATGCCCCAGCTGAACAATGACAGCAGCAAACTCAGCCCAGTGCCCAGTTCCCATGCCCCAGCTGAACAATGACAGCAGCAAACTCAGCCCAGTGCCCAGTTCCCACTCTGAGGTCTGCTCACTCTGAATCCCAATATATACCGTAACATACATAGGTGTGTTTTCATTTTACCAAATAATTGCCAAATTTAACATTGCAACAAGTATCAAGAAAAATAAATACACTTGCAATAACTGTACCCCAATAATGAAATCAAGTGGAGCCATCTTCCCCATTAACATGCACTCATCCATTTTCTTTACTCACTTTTTCCTTTCCAGGTCAAATGTATCTGGTACTTATCTCCAGCGGTCATTGTGTAAGAGGCAGGGTACTGCCAAGACAGGTTGCAAGTCCATCACAGACACACTAGTATAGCCAGGCTATTTGATTGTTTTAAATAAATAAAATGTTCATTATTTATATAATTAATAATAAACAAATAATCAATTTGTTTTCAGGTTTGACAAGTCCAGGCAAAAGTGCTTTAACTGCAGTAACTTACATTATCTTTATCTCTTTATTGAAGGTCTTGCTTATTTCAACAAAATTACATCAAACAACCATATCACCCATTGCAAAAATCTTTCCACCAATTTTCTACTTCTGCTTTGTTCTTACCTGATGAAAACCCACATAAAAATAAGGAAAATGTGGAAATTATATAGAGAAAGACCTGTACACCAGATATTTAAACCTCAGATCCCCACTGTGAGGTGACAGTACTAACCACAACACCACGAATGTGGCAAATAATTGTGGAAGATAACATTGACTACAAGAACCAAAATGGCCACAATAGACACATTACTAGTTCTATGGGAAAAGCCAATTTATAACTGCAATCCATACAAACAATAAAAGGTGATTCATATCTTTAGAACTTGTCCAAAAATCTGAAATTGCATCACACTTTAAAATTTAAATAGGGACAATATGTGCTCTTAAAAGCTTAGTCTATGTTTAAACAACAATTAAGAAGTTGTTAAATTGTCTGTAAACAGGTACCGGTACAAGTTTAGCTTGCCCCATGTTTCCACTGTGCAACCTCATTGTTGTGCAGCTGGTTGGAGAATTTCACGTCAAAATAAGTATTTATCCGACTAACATCTTTGGGAAAAAACTGGCTTTTACATTCCAAATGTTTCCATCTATGTTCACATTTTAACATGCAAATTAGAGCAATCACCTTGTACTTACTAAAAAGTTTTATGTAAATATAGGCAAAGTCTTAAACATTAGCATATGGCTAATCCTGACTTGAAATTGTGATTACAGTCCAAAGACTTGAGGGAATTATGTAACTTTTTCTTTCTACACACAAGATTTTTACAGGGCTACAAACACATGTATAAGTTCTTGATTTTAGTAATAAGACGTGACCATAAATCTTCTATAATTACTGAGAACATGGAAACATCCAAGAATGGCAGCACCATGACAACAGAGCTGACTTCAGCTAATAAGTAAGTGCTGGAGCAGAAGGTCAGAGGCAGGTATGCATGATATTAATAATTAACTTATTGAAAGCACCAACATGAAGCATGTTTGGCCAATGGTTTGTTAATTACTCACCCAAACCCTAAATGTTTTCACAGTGGGAAAGAGGAACAAACTAAGAATTTAATATGAATATTCTGCAGTGCTGATGGTTGCATGGGTCTGTGGAGGCAATGTATGTCTTTTTTGCCTTTTTCCCTGATGTGTTTAAAACAAACTAGTTTGAACCTAATCTGTTGTCAACTTTTCATTACAAATTAAATATTATGAACTGAAAACTAAACTACTAATACTGTATGGTGGGGATAATATTATGGCAACTGCAAAATAAATATTCTCTCATCCCCAAACCAGAGGAAACATCCATCAATTTTCTACCGCTTATCTGTAATTGGGTCACAGAGGCAACAGTTTCAGGAGAAAAAACAAGGTATCCCTCTACCCAGGGACACTTTGCTTGTTCTGTGGGACCTCAAGGCATTCCCAGACCAGAGAAGATGCACAATCCCTCCAGCAACATATGGGTCTTCCCTGGGGCTTCCTACCAGCAGGACATGCATGGAAAACCTCTAAAGGGAGGCGCCCTGGAGGCATCCTATTCAGATGCCCAGAAATCTGAACTCCACCTGAGGCAGGACCATTCCAGTCAAGAACCATGGCCTCAGAATTTGAGGAGCTGACTCTCATCCTAGCTGTTTCACAGTAGGCTGCAAATCTGAAAGTTGTGCACCATAACTCATGTTCCCCGAAGGAAGGGAACGAGGTGCAACATACTTGCTATGGGAATTGCGCCCCCGCGCGATTACCTGAAGGAATACATTCACGCCTTTACGGCTAGGGCGTCAGCGTCGCGCCAGAGGCCCGCCCTCTGGGTATTTAAGCGGCTGACGCCCATCCATCTTTCTCCAAAATTGCACTTCACCGAGCTTTCAGCATTGAAAAGGGCCAGATATGTTGCACCTCGTTCCCTTCCTTCAGGGAACATGAGTTATGGTGCATAACTTTCAGTTCCCTTTCAGTCAAGTTCTCTCGGTGCAACATACTTGCTATGGGAACGTAATTCATTCACGCCCTTGAAATGCTCAGTAAAATGCATGCTAGTGTGAACGTCTGCCCTTGACCAGCAGGCATCTCAAGGCTACTTTCTACTGTGTGTTAGAAAGAACAGCCTGAGTGACATCACACGCAGTAACATCCAAACTGTAATGCTTTGCAAAAGTGTTTAATGAGCTCCAGTTCGCAGCAGCACAAATGTCTGCAACTGGTACACCCTTGAACAGTGACCACGAAGTGGCCAAGCCCCTAGTCGAGTGAGCGTGCACTCCAGAGGGCACCTGTTGACCTTTGCTACTGTACGCCCTTTTAATGGCCTCAGTCACCCAATGTGAGAGGCGTTGTTTTGATAGGGCCTTTCCGGTAGCAGGTGCTGCAAAGCACACGAACAGTTGATTTGTTTTTCTCCATTCGGCTGTTCTCTGCATGTAAGTGCGTAAAGCTCTCACGGGGCAGAGAGCCTTCAGCCTTTCCTGTTCCTGAGTGAGGACAGGAGCAGGTGGGAAGGAGGAGAGATCAAAGTCCAGACTCCTATGGTTCAAAGTCAAGACCTTGGGGATGTATGCGGGATTAGGCCTTAGGGTGACCTTTGACCCGTCAGGGGCGAATCTGGTACACATTGGATGTACAGACAATGCATGGAGGTCACCCACGCGTTTCGCCGAGCAAAGGGCCAAGAGTAGAGCGGTTTTATAAGATAATAAATCTATCTTAACCTCGCTCAGTGGCTCGAATGGAGGATCACAGAGAGCCCCCAAGACCAGGCTAAGATCCCAACCAGGGGTCAGGATCCTGCTGGGTGGTTTCATTCTTAGCACGCCCTTCATAAATCTTATTATGATTGGATACGCACCAGGTGTCCTATGTCCCCAGCCTTCGTGACAGGCTGAAATAGCTGATAGGAAAACTTTAATCGTTGAGAAAGAACAACCTTTTTCCAGTAAGTCCTGAAGGAAAGTCAGAAGCTGAGCCAGGTCGCATGAGTAAGAAATAATATTTCTTTCTGTGCACCAAGCTTCAAAAATACGCCATTTCTGTCCGTAGAGAGACTGTGTTGACATAGCACAGGCTTTTTGGATGGTTTTTACCACATTTTCTGGCAGGCCTGATGCCATCAGCTTGTTCTTTTCTGCCAACAAGCTGAAATTTTTAACAGTTCCCAACCTAAGCGGCGAGACTGCTCCTTCTGGTGACATAGTTTGACCCTGAAGAAGAGCAGTTGGTGTGTCCAGTTCCGCTCCAGGGGCCCTGGAAGCTGTGACCCCCTGGGGGTCAACCAAGTTGGAGAGAAGGCCTTTTTGTCGATGTACTACCAGGCTGCTCTGATCGAGAGTGATCGAGGGAAGATGCAACCTGTCGTCCTTATTAGATAGAAGTGGAGCAGAATGTCTGTTTTCTCTCTCCTTGTTTGGGGTCATGGGACTGCGAAGCTGCAAGTTTTGTAAACGAGCACATCTCCTGACCCCAATCTGTTTCCTGGATGGGTCCAGTTTACTGGTCCTCGGCCTTAACAGAGCGTTGGAACCAGACAAACCGGCCTGGGTCTGTGTTTCACCCGTTGGGGGAATATTGTTTAAGAGCAAAGCTAAACAGCACAGTGAGAAAGGTCGCGTGCTGCCGAATCACTGCTTGGACATTGTGTGTCGCTCATTAATGATAAAGGGACAGCTGCAACGTGAGAACGTGGAGATGATTCTTTGTGCTTGGCAGACTTTAAATTGTTTGGTGATAGAGAGCCCAGTTCCCTTCGAATAACAGGAAGAGGAATCTGATTCAGCTCTGATTTGTTTACACACACAGCAGTTTGAACACAATTGCTTTTGTGAACGTATGAAGCTTGTGGTCGCCTGTGGGCTTCTAACGTGGCCCCCCCCCCCGTCGTTAGATTGGTAAATGGTAAATGGAGCTTATTTATATAGCGCTTTCCAGCCCCTGTGAGGAGCCCCAAAGCGCCTTACAATACCAGCCATCCACCCATTCATTCAGACATTCATACACCGGTAGTGGTAGCCTGCCTTGCAAGGCGCCATCCAGACCTACCGGGAGCAACTTGGGGTTAAGTGTCTTGCCCAGGGACACAACGACACATGGTGGGCGGATGCGGGATTCGAACCTCCAACCTTCCGATCAGGGGTCGACTGCCATTACCACTACACCACGGCCGCCTGATTCTGTCGACGCGCCTTCCTGAGGCGCGGACATGTCACGTGTTTGCTTGGTTAGTGTATTGACCGCCCCGTCGTTCACAATGGAGCGGGGGCTGGAGCACGTGACCCACTCACCTGTCTCCATGAGGGGTGGGGGGCCTGCTTGCAGACGCCTCTGTGCCTGTCCGCTACAGGCGGAGCAGAGGCACCTTGCCGGGGCTCATTGATTAGGCTAACATCCCGTGAGCCGTGAGGGAGGGTGGGGGGAGACGGCTCCCTCCCCTTATGACGGCTGGCAGGCCAGAGGGACCTGTTCTGCTGAAGTTACTTGTGTGTTTTTTTTTGAGAGTCAATGAAACAGAGATGGGCTGTTTTTGGAGCTTTATTCGTGCTTATATGTAACGACATATATGACTTTATGTCAAGTGATTCCTGTGATTTAAGGAATGTTACATTTCTCACTACAAATACAAATGCCTAACTTGCATACTGTAAAAAATATATTTTATGCATCTAGTCTTCTATAATACTTCTATAATTTTCTGATGAGATTTTAGATTGAAATGTAATTTCTTTAAGTAGAAATAGATTAAATATTCAAAAGACAATCATAATCCACAGCTAATATAACACTGACTATTCATGTGCATATGAGTAAATTCAGGTTTTTATTTAAGTTTGCTGGAAGAAACATTTGAAGTACAAACTTTATTTCTAATCACCGAACAAATAAAATATTGAAAACACTTTATATTTTTGCTTGCAGAACTACACTCTAAATTGCCATTAGATCATATGTTTTGCATTTGGTCATTTTTAGAAGAGGAAAATAATTAAATGCCTCAAATTTTTAAAAACTTTAATGAATTGTTACATATATACATGCAGACTCATGTTTGGGCTGCTGTTGTTACACCATATTGTTTTGCATTATTGGTGTATATCTTAGATCTTTAAGCATACTGTTTGGCATTCGTATATTGTATGCATATCTTGGATCCTCATACTGTTTCTTTTTACACTTTATATTTTTGCTATTTTGGGTGTGACTAGGACCTTGTGTATATAATTTCGTCCCACCTCACGGATCACATGTGGTGAGAACGACAATGAACCTACTTGAACTTTACACTGTACTATAATTTTTGGGGGCAAGCTTCTCCTGGGAATGCCCACCTGGAGAGCTTCAGCCTGTATGCGCCTTTGGTTCAGCTTGGTCTGAATTTGATCCAAAGCTTTCCCAAACAATCCCGTCGGTTCTATCGAGTGGTGGAGAAAGGGCACCTTTTGTCCCTCGGGGAGATCAGTTAAAGTCATCCACAGATGGCGTATCGCAATGACCACTTCCGCCATGCCTCTGCCTTGAGCAACAGCGGCTGTCCCCATCATGCGGAGCACCAAGTCTGTTGCCCTGCGGGCTTCATCCAGCAAGTCAGCGGCAGCTTGCTTGTCCATTGTTACCTGGAGCTGTTGCAACTTTTCAGCCAGGTAAGCTTGCATCAACGCGGACGCGTTCATGGCGCGCGCCGCAAGTTCCTGAGCTCTGTAGCATTTCTCGAGCAGAGAAGCTGAAGCTCGACAAGCTTTGCTGGGAAGAGTTGGTTTTGTCCCGGATGACTTGGGAGCCAGGTGAGACGCCAGTGTGTCCTCAATTTGAGGCACGTTGGCTATTCCCACCTCATCCATCCCGTCCACGTCGAGGAACTGTGAGAGTGGTAAGAGCATGGGAGCTCTGGGCTGAGGCCAGGTGCGAGTTAGTTCTGTGAGGAAGTCCGGGAACACGGGCATCCTTTGCCTCGTGGCGGCCTGCTGCTTTGAGTAAAAATAGTTTCCTGCCAGCCTCGTGACCTGTTGACGAGGCGGAGGCTCTGGCCATGGGATGTGCAACGCGTCCGCTGCTCTGTGGCACAGGTCGAACAGAGCAGGGATGGAAAAGTCAGTTTCCGGGAGCACAGGTACCGGGGTTTGGGAGAGGTCTTCTCCCTGTTCCTCCAATTCGACGTCTGCGTCCTCCACGGAAAATTCGCCTGAGGCTGAAATCGAGATCTCGTCCTCGTTCATCATGCCTCGAGTGTCGAATTTGACTGTTAAGTCCACCATAGGAGCCAGCACGTCAGGGCTGTCACCCCATTCGACTTGTGTACTGTCGTGCAGAGCCATGTTCTCGAGCTCCGGCGTGGGAGTGAGGGGCTCGGTGGTGTCCGCATCGGCTGGCACTGCTGGGGCGACCATGGCCTTGGCGACGAGGTCGACCCGGTGCCGCAGCACCGCCTCCAGCATCTGGCTGCAGTGTGGGCAAAAGTCGGGCGCATCCAGCGCTGTTTTTGCATGTAACATTCCCAAGCAGACGGGACAGGCCTCATGGGTGTCCGTCGCTGCGAGGGAGAAACCGCATCCGCTAGGACAGGCGCGCGAAGTTGTGCTCGCTGTCCTGCTGGTTTTCCTTGGAAGTCTTGTCTTTTGCTTTCCTTTCTCCGGAGGCATGTCCGAGATAAAGCGAGCGAGTCCTTCCAGAATCCTTTTCTTTTAATTTGAGACGTCTCCTCCGTTGCGTCGCTTTCGCTGGCTAGCCCGCTACGTTTAGTTAGCAGGGGTAGCGGTTGTGACGCAGTTAGCGCCGTCGAGCGAAGCAGTCTGTGGAGAGAGGAGAAGAAAATACTTCGGGGTTAAGAGAAAATGTGCCGGACTAGCTTTCGCTAGTCCAGCAGTACGCAGGAATAATTCTCTGTACGCTCTGTGTAGGGAGCAAGCTCACCTCTGGTTGAGCGATGAAGCAACAGAGAAGTCCTGCAAAGAGAGGTAGTTCAGGTTTAAGCGAGGTGAAGGGCAAAATAGAGAAAGATGGATGGGCGTCAGCCGCTTAAATACCCAGAGGGCGGGGCCTCTGGCGCGAAGCTGACGCCCTAGCCATAAAGGCGTGAATGTATTCCTTCAGGTAATCGCGCGGGGGTGCAATTCCCATAGCAAGTATGTTGCACCGAGAGAACTTGACTGAAAGGGAACACCCCAGTGCATTCTGAAAGTCTTGGACTAAAGATGCCAACAGAACCACATCATCCACATAAAGCTGAGATGAGACCCTGAGGTTCCCAAACCAAACACCCTCCTCTTCATGACCACAACTTGAGATCATGTCCATGACACCATAAACAAGATCGGAGACAAGAGACAGCCCTGATGGGGTCCAACCCGCATTGGAAATGTGCTCAACTTTTTGCCAAGAATGCAGACACAGTTCCTGATTTGGTCATACAGGGACTGGATAGCTCTTAAAAGCTACCCAGGGACCCCATATTCCCACAGCACCCCCCACAAAATACTTTGAGGAATACAGTGTTAAGCCTTCTCCAGGTCCATGAAACGCAAGAAGACAGAAGAGGCAAATTCCCATGACCCCCTCAGGAACTCTGCAAGGGTGAAGATCTCGTTCAATATTCCAAGACCAGGATGAAAACCACACTGCTCCTTCTGAATCTGAGGTCCAACAATTGGTCGGAGTCTCCCTTCCAACACCCTAGAGTAAACTTTCCCAGGGATGGTGAGAAGTGTGATCCCACAATAATTAGAACACACTCTCCAGTCACCCTTTTAAAAAATGGGAACCACCACCCGGGTCTGTCACTCCACAGGCATTGTCCCAGTCCTCCATGCAACATTGAAGAAATGTGTCAACCATGACAGCCCCACAACATTGAGAGCCTCTGCATCTCAGGGCAAATTGCGTCCACCCCTGGCGCCTAACACTGATGAGCTTTTTGACTACCTCGATGACCTCTGCCATGGTAATGTGCTCATCTTCCCCCAAGTTCTCAGACTCTGCCTCTTGAAAGATGGACATGGTGGGTGAATTAAGGAGATCCTCAAAGTGCTTCTTCCACCGGTCGACAATATCCTCAGTACAGGTTAGAAAACTCCCATCCAAACCAAGCACAATTTGGGAAAGGGGGCCACTTTCCTTTTATGAGTCGCTGAACAGTTTGGCCGAACATCTTCGAGGCTAAACTAAAGTCCTTCCCCATGGTCTCCCCGGATTCCTCCCAATTCCGCAACCACCAAAGCTGCAGTCCTTCTGGCCACCCTGTGCCTGTCAGCTGCTTCAGAAGTCCTCCAGGACAGCTAAGTCCTGAAGGCCTCCTTCTTCAGCCTGGCTTTCTCCATCACTGCTGGTGTCCATCAGTGGGCCCTTTGGTTGCTGCCACAACTGGCACCAGTGACCTTCAGGCCACAGCTCCCAGAAGCTGCAATAGAAGCCCTGAACACGGCCCATTAAAATTCCATGTCCTCGACCTCCCCCGGGACATGTGAAAAACTCTCCTGGAGGTCTGAGTTGAAGATTGCACAGACAGGGGGCTTCAACACACGTTCCCGTTCACCCTCACTTTATGTTTGGGTTTACCAGGTCTGTCCGGTAGCATTTCATTGGACCTAACTCTTCATCAGGTGATGAACAGTTGACAGCTCTGCCCCTTTCTTCATCCGAGTGTCCAAGACATAGTTCAATGACACAATTACAAAATCGACAAACATGTGCCCTAAGGTGGCTTAGTACCACTTAAGAACCACCCTATGCTCAAACATGGTGTTTGTCATGGACAGTTCGTGCCTATCACAGGAGTCCAATAAACAAATGCAATTCGGGTTCAGAGGAAGCAAGAAGAAAAAGAAAAAAAAAAAAACTAAGAAATGGGAACAAACTGGGGTTTTGTATTTGTCTACCGGTAAAAAATCAGCTAATCAACCATTGAATACTATTACAATAAATGAGTCCCCAAGGCTCAATGGGATTAACCTGTATAAATAAAGGTTGAATAAATTTAAAATGTGTTATTTGCAAAGTTTTCATGTGTCTATGTAATACAGGTCCATCCCGTGAGTTATGCGGCCTTTAGAATGTATGTGTGAATGATTCTTGGGCTAGTTAAGTGATGTTACAAACAAAAACCACACACCACTGAAAAAGGTAAGGAGCTGGACTAAAGTACAAAAGCAGTCAGATAAAATAAAACTAAATCAAAACAACAGAAGTTAAAAAATGTTGACACACCTTCAGAAAGCGCAGAGGGATATTGATCAAATTCTTTAAAAGAACACAATAAAGTATGATTACTTGAAAGAAGTTGATACAAAGAAATGAGAAATGATGCCAGAGTTTGCACAATATTATAAAAGTGGCTAGATATGGGTTTTTATTTATTTATTTATTTATTTTAAGATATTAACATTCATCTAAGCTATAGAAGTCAAGGTGACTGGCATTATTTAACCAAGCATGCTCTAACATGCATGCAATATTAAGGTGAATAAAGATATTACCTTTGCTTGATAAGTTGCACTTTAACCGTTATATTCAGTATAAAAATACAAGTTTTCATTTAACAAGTCTTTTCACCTGAATTGTAGGAACCAAGCTACAGTGTCATTTTAAATTTAAATCACTTTCTCTCTCTTTCTTTCTCTCTTTTTGACCAAAGAAGCAAATGTGTACAGAACTGAAATGCAGGGCATCACCTTTACAAAACAACAGCCAAGATTTGCCAGACAAAGGCCTGTTGAAGCTATGGCTGCGCCAAAGCACTAATAGTTTCTAAAGGCTCATTGGGCCATGCCAAATCTAAAGTGCTAGACCTCCTTTGTGCTTGTTTAATAATATAATGGAGTTTACTCCAATGTCAGCCACAGAACTTTGATAACTGATCCATGGTTCAAGTTAAAGAGAAAATAAGACCATACTTGAGCTAAACTTTGGCTTAATGACATTACTCAAGAATGTATTTACCCTGGTAAAGGCTTTTTTGGTAGCCCAAAGGTATACAGGTACTCCCCGACTTACGAGCGCATCGACATACGAGGTTCCGGACTTACGAGCTGACTAACGAACAGTAAAGTTGTACAGAACATACAGAAAATACAGCACTGGTATGTGTTTTTAGATGAAAGTGTGTTAGCTAACAGTTTGTAAACAAGTTTCTGAGCATGTTTATGAACTAGTATGTACGTTTGTGTTGAAAAACGAGTGTTCGTAGTAGCGCTAGCATAAATTTTCCGACTTACGACCGAAAATCCGGACTTACGAGCGACACGTGTTTCGTGTTCCGACATACGAGATTTTGTGTTACGAGCACCTCGTAGTAACGGAACTCGCTCATAAGTCGGGTACTACCTGTAAACTATTCACCTGTACTGTTGCTTTGAATGACACAGTTTCAAACTGAGCTCCATCATTTATGATGCTTCTGCTTTGAAAGCTTTTAGTCATTCATTTCACATATGATTCGAAAGAATATTAATCTGAGAGGAAACTGTGCTAGGTATGCAGAGCATTCAACAAGGAAACATGCTACAATGATTTTTTTTAATAAATGAAAGAAGTATGAAATCAGAAAGATGAGTTGTAATAATGTATACAAGGTATACCGCGCATTTGTTGGGTTTCTCTCCTGAATGGACCCTCATGTGGATAAGAAGTTTGTATCGGGCGTTAAACGGCTTTAGGTTGCGTGGACATCCTACCCAGAAGCATGTGAACTCCTCAGCCTTCTGCTGGTCTACATGTATCTTCTCTATGTGCCTTACCAGCGCCTCCTTTTGGTCATAACCTGCATTGCAGTCCATCCACCCGCAACAATGGGTGCCATAGTCCTCCAGCTCACCTTCCTCCTCTTCCAGCATTGGAATCTGGGGTAAAAATCCAACTGAATGTCTGTGAGGAAGCATGGACACCTGCATGGAAGGGTCTTGAGAAGGTGCCTTTATTTTCCAGTGATGTCTGGAGAGTTTTATGTGTTGGTACGAGTGATAAGGTGGTGGAGGTCTTTGTGGAATAGCATCTTCTTGTACAGCTGTCAACAGAGCTGCTGGCTCTGACTGTAGTGGCGGCAGAGTATTGCTGATGGCTTGGCTGCAGCTGTTTGAAGTTGTCTCCGGTATCCCCACTTCTTCAGGAAGGCACTGCGGCGCAACCATCATGTTAGCCATCTGGCCCTCCAAATCCCCTCCCTCTTCAAGCATCTGCATACGGACACACTCCGACTGTGGTGCCAGAGCTTGTGAAGAGCTCCACATGCCGTAGGAATGGCTGTGGGGTATGCAACGACCTCTCACCCCCAAGAAATGACCATATCCCTCAGACTGAACAGGTGAGAGTGTGAAGTGGGAGGATGGAGAGCTGCGGGAACCATTGATGTAAGCCACAAGTGAGGTTGGCGAGGTGCGTATAATAGCATTAAAATCGATACCCATGACATCTGATAAAGGCGACATGGAGAGAGCTCTCTTCTTTGCACGGGATTGTCTGGGGCTTCCAGCCTCTCCTGCAAAGAGGTATGAGGGCAAGGAGGCAGAGGTGCTTGTAGCACCTGATATGGTCGTGCCCGACATGGCTGTGCCAGGGGACAGGCTGAACTGTTCGCCGCCCTCACTAGCCTGGGTAGAGTTGTGAGGTAATCCCAAGGGAGGAAGCACACGGTAACCATATGGCCAGTCATGTTTGCCACTAAAAACTGACTGTGTTTCAAACAGGCTGAGGGTAGTGGATGCCAGAGATTCTCTGGACAGCAAGGACCTGAAAAACACTGGTTTTAGTAACAATGTTTGTGAGCTTATCATCAAATAGACTTACTGACAGTACTCACCTGACATCCGTTGACATACTATGACATGATGGGGGTTGAGGCAATGCAGAATAAGGTTGGCCTGAGGGAACACTAATGGAGCTACTGGTCACTGTTAGGTTAACACCCGTTGCCTGACCACATATATCCAATGGTGACCCAGAGACTGCAAAATCTGATTAACACAAAACAAAAATGTATTTATTAAGAAGTTACGCAGGAAAGAAATGACGTAAACTCACACGCTCAGTTCCTGTGTTGTGAACCTGAATGCAAAGTGATGAGGACAGTGACTCCATATTGTCTTCAACATTAGCACGTTTAAAGTTGCTACAGCATTTTTCCTAACTGAAGGCTTAGCACAGTTTACCAGTGTCAAACTAAAATGTAATAATTTTCCTAAAGGTTTACACACTAAATTGTGGAAGGTTCGTTGCGAACATAAACAGAACGAGCCAATCCGCTCCGTTGATCCACTTTCCAGTAGAAAATTTACGTTTTAGTTCTGCACCTGGTAAATTATTAATAAATAAGATAAATGGTCGAGCATGAAGACAGCGAGGTGAGGAGAACATTAGAAATAAGGAATGTTGTGGTAAATCATTATTACTATATACCGTATTTTCCGGAGTATAGGTCGCACCTTTTAAATCGTTTTTTCATGGCCTGCGACCTATACTCAGGTGCGACCTATATATGGATTTTTATAAAATAAGCTGATTTGTAATCATTTATTAACAAAAATTAAACTGAGACACACTCTTACAATAATGTCAGCTAACAAATATATTTTTTAGGTGTTTATCCTGCTAAAATTATTCATTTATTAAAGAAAAGTTCAGCTCAGACACATATTTGCTATAATTTTTTATCAAACAATTAATTGTTTTTAAGTGTTAATCTTCTTAAAAGCCTTGCTGTGCGCTCCTGTGGAAGAGACATTTGCAGCAGAGCTAAACACGGTCCACATTTTGACTTAGGTGTGACCTATATATGGATTTTTCCAATTCTTTGGCAATAATTGGGCAATGCGACCTATACTCGGGTGTGGCCTATACTCCGGAAAATACGGTAGATATGATGTGTTTAATCCAGGTTCATCTGTAGAGTCTACAGGGATTTTATCCCCCTAACAACATTACATTATGTTTACCTTTGAAACAGGGATTAGATGGGCTGAGTCTTGACGGTTTGTTAGTTGTCACTGTTGTGTTTGGAAAATGATTAGCAGGTTGTTGCTGTGGGGGTGCGTTTGGCCCAGTCTCGTGTTGTGCATTGGTCAACACCTGTCTGCGGAGGCTCAAGGTAGGCAGGACGACATGGCTTCCACTCGGTTTTCCAGACTGAACAGTTCCTCGTTTCACTTTCTCACATCTCTTGCTGCGCTGAGGGGGGGCCACAGGCATCATGAAGGGTTGGGGCTGGTGTCCTTGGATCATACTCATTGAGGGGGAAACATTGCAGGGAGACACGAGGAGCTGACAGCCTTTTCCACTCATGATTGAAGCAAACTCTCCCCAGCAAATGCTTGTTTATTGAGAAAGCAGATTAAAGTTGCTGCTCTTTCAGGAAAATGGATTCAGACCGTAGGAATGTAAGGCGCATATCTAAAAAAAACACACAAATGAAAGATAAAACAGTTCAGGTTTCAGGAACAACTTGCACTCTCTTCTAGATTACATCCATTTTAAGGGAAGGCCTTACATATTTCAACAAGACAATGCTTAAACATTAGCACACTATACTGCAGCATTACAACAACATTGCTCTGTTGTTTACTTATAAATTCTGAATACCGTATTTTCCAGACAATAGGTCACAGTTTTTTGCCTAATTTGCATGCCCAGCGACTTATAGAGATGTGAGACTTGTTTATGGATTTCCCCCCATATTTTTAGACCAATTTTTGGCTCAGATATGACCGTTTTTCATTTTGGCAAAAAATGGTGCAGTAAATAGCTCATAAACCACATGTTTATGAGCTTTTTAATGTTTATTTTAATATTTTATTCATATGTTGTACAGCACTTTGTGATTTTATTTGCGAAAAGTGCTATATAAATAAACTTTACTTACTTACTTACGGCAGATTTTCTTTAAACTTACAAAAAGTAATTACTTGGTGGTCGTTTACAAACTGTTAGCTGTTGGAGTTGTTTGAGATAAAATTAGATTTTTTATAAACGTAAATGTGTCGCGGTTAGCTTCGTTATTTTTCCGGGTACTTTTTAGCAAATAGCTCATAAACCGCACGGCATAATAGATGCAACTTAAATAAAGGTGCGACCTGCATATGGATTTTTCCAATTTATTGCCAATAATTGGACAAAGCGACTTATAGAAAGGTGCGATTTATCAGAAAGAAAATACAGTACTTGTTGTATTTTTTTATTGTTAAGTGACATATTTGTTGTTGCTGCCTAAAAAGTTTTTATTCTCAATGAGACTTTTACCTGGATAAAAAAAAAGTAGATTTGAAATTAAATATTGAACAATCAGCAAAGTTCAAGCGCACACGTTCACCATAAGGGTTTGTAGCGGACTATTGCCACAATAATGAAAACAAATTCAATAAAACCGTAGTAAATCATGTGAAAGGTGAACTGAAGTTTATTTCATTCAAAGTTATTCACACAAAGCGCTTCTAAGCTGCTTGCTTGTAAAAGCGTTCCAAATAGAGTGAACAGTTATAAACACATTTGCAGTTCAGATTTTTCTTGTAGGAAAAACTTGTGTAACTCACCTGCTGTTATAATATTCCTCATATTAATATGTCAGGATAAATAAAGCTCCGTCCCGCCGCATGCTGTGTCTGTAATCACTGAGATAAACTGCAGCCTTTCTCTTAAAGTTTAGGAAAAGTGAAAACACTGGGAGGAATGTCTCCTCCCTGCTGTTCATTCCTCCGTTTCTAACAACTTCTTCTTTTTTTTCCCAGTTACACCTTTGCCCTTGGCACGTTAGTGTGTGAACGACGTCATTTTCAAACTAAGAGGACCTTATAAGTCAATTATTAAGGATGTTTTTTTCTTTTTTTCATCTTGTAAGTCAATACCAGTCACGCACTGATGCCCACTGTTACTGCGCGTGCACGACAGAGCCAGCGTCAAGGCTTGAGCCATCACTATCATGATTTTTTTTTAGCACAAATATGCAAAAAGACCTTTATGCACAAGAGATTTCAAGTTATTTTTAGTTATTTGCACGAGTTATAAGTGTAAGTGTTTGAGTTGTAAGCTGTAAAAGAGTATGGACAAATTAGAGTCAGGTGTTTTCAATCAGTGGGATGACAACAGGTGTGAATCCTGATCCTGAATCTGGTTTTAGTTTATGAAATGCAGGGTCTAAGGGTGCCTGCAGGAGACATTGTGTGGCTGTGCAGTGGTAGCTAATTTGATTTGTTGAGATTAATATACAAAAGGCCAAATATGGACAAAGTGTTTTAACTTAGACCTGTGTTTTACTGTTTTACAAAAATGTTTTTCTTTACTTTGGCTTATTTTTCTTAAAAATCAAAGCTACTGGGGTTAAGTTTATCTGACTTATGGGTATATTTGTTGCTGATGTGTAAAGTGTCCACCTGTTCTGTTACCTGATGTTTCTTCTTTGTTTTTGTGGGCCCTGCTTGAAGTTTTTGTCTTTACTTGGAGTCACTTACAGTAAAATCCATTTACTTATTCATGCGTTCAGACAATTTTGTTTCCATTTCATTAATATATGAAAATGAGCTTTCGTTATGAATTGAATTCATTATTATTATTATTATTATTTTGTCTTCATGTCTGTCACTTTCTTGTTGTCGTGTGTTTGTATTTGCAAGTGAGACACAACCCAAGATTGAAAAACAAATGTGTTGATAGATTGGACAGAATTAGAACTTTTCTTAATGAAAAACAAATTGTACTAATAAGAATAATCAAATTCTGGATCAAAATTGTATTTCATTAAGTAAACACAAAGGCATGTCATTGTTTGTATACACATTTAACAAAACGTGTTTTAGTTAATTATATTCAGCAGCACAGGGTGAGTCATGCAGATGGTCAAATAAAAATAAAATGGTCAGGCCCTGACCATGATGGACTGAATGTTTCTATATAAAGTCATCAAGATGCCACAGCTGAAGGTACTTTGTTTTCAGGAGATCAGCAGGTACATGTGAGATGGCATCGCTGACACAGAATGACATGATTATTCTGAAAATGATGAAAACACAATCAAAAATTGATGCCAGCACAATTATTGCAGCTTGTAATGTGTTAAACCCAAACTGTGATGATTCTTTGATCTTCAAGCTGATTTGATTTGTTTTTGATTTACAAGTCCTAAAAGTATTTGCATGTCTCCCTTCCTTTTCCCTTCACTTCCCAACACTACATACCCTATTTGGATCACCCTTTTCCTTTTTTTTTTTTTTTTGGGCTTGCTGCTGGAGTGTTTGTCTGCTGGTTTTGTTCCAGGATGGCATGGAAACCAGAATGTTTACAGACAGAGGGTATTGCAGAAGACGCTCTGTCGCATAATCTGTGATAAAAATAAACAGTCAAACTGAAACTACAGAAAAACAGGTGCACAACTACAGGTAGTCCCCGACTTACGAGCGAGTTCCGTTCCTACGAGGTGCTCGTAAGACGAAAACTCGTACGTCGGAACACGAAACACGTGTCGCTCGTAAGTCTGGATTTTTGGCCGTAAGTCGGAAAATTTATGCCAGCGCTACTACGAACACTCGTTTTCAACACAAACGTACATACTAGTTCATAAACATGCTCAGAAACTTGTTTACAAACTGTTAGCTAACACACTTTCATCTAAAAACACATACAAGTGCTGTATTTTCTATATGTTCTGTACAACTTTACTGTTTGTTAGTCAGCTCGTAAGTCCGGAACCTCGTATGTCGATGCGCTCGTAAGTCGGGGACCACCTGTAACTAAAAATATAACTGCAGAAAATATTCTTAAAAGCATAGCATTCCTTTTAAGGATTGCACGTCTCCTTTCATGGCAAAGTCTTAACCTAAAATCAATCAACGTATGATCAAAAGTGCACACAGAGTCACCAAAGATGAGTTTGTCCTATATTTGACCCATGGTCTTGGAATAATCTGCAGTTTAAAGCTTCAGTATGTAGCTTTTTTTATGAACATATTTCTTCACTCTGTCACTACCTCCTGACAGACTGATGTTAGCCAGGTAATCTCTGAAAAAAATAAAAAAAAATATTGTCCCCTTGCTTCTCCAGGTGGTAAATAAGCATTTCTAAAAAGAAAAGGTGACCCACCATTTTCCAGCCAATAAAAACAGAGTTTGTAACCAGCCAATAAAAACAGAGCTTGAATTTGAATCAGCCAATAAAAACAGAGCTTGAATTTGAAATTTAACAGACCACAAGGGGGCAGAGCGGGATCAGAATGCTTTGCCTGTTGAAAATATTTCTAAGTTCTGCAGTTCTACAGAAACTGCATACTGTACCTTTAAGGTGAGGTTTTAGTCACATCTTACACCTGCAATGTTTAAGTGTCTTAAAATGGGATTTTTTCTTTAAAAAACTTGCATTGTATTTTATGTTTTATTAACGGATGATATGTTGTAAATATTTTAATACTGTTAATGTTTGTAAGACTGTGTTGCTGTATTTGCATATTGCCCAGGTCATCCTTGTTAAATAGATTACTAATCTCAACAGATTTCTTCCTGGTAAAATAAAGGTTTAAATAAAAAATAAAAACAAACCATCAGTATAGGCTCTATGGTCAAACCTTGTAAATGACCTTATATTATTATTGAGCATGCATCAGAGTACTTGTAAATGACATTATGCATGATCTCATGTGCTATTGTAATATACCAAAGTTGAGCTCAATATCTGTTAAACTTCTCTTTTAATATCCATATTTGCCCTAATTGCCTTATAACAATTTCTGTTAATTAATATAAATTAGTTGTAGGGGCAAGATAGATGGATAGATGGATAGATGGATGTACTTTACTGTACTGTCTTCCCACTCCTGCCAGCAGGGGGCACTATTAATACACAAATGGTCTGGAAGTTATTATTTTTGGAACCGTGGCACGCACAAATATTAAATAAATAACAAAAGAATAAGAACAAAGGCATCCACTAACACTTAAAGACAAATGCTTGTGCTGATCATAAGAGTACTACTTGTTTACATCATTGCAGGGGATGTTTTACATCTTTGAGGAGTCTTGTTTTATTTGAGACATAATTTGTCTTTTTCCTCCTTCAACCAAGTGAGTCTTTCCAAATGTAGTATTTCAAGATGGTAACATGTTGATGCTTAAAGCAAAAGCACATTTTGAAACGGTGAAAGGACTAAACGGACAAAATGAACTGAATCAGAAACAAACAGAAAAAGACCCAAAAAGGACAAGTTAGATTTAAGCTCAGACCATTAGTGAATAGCTTCATTTGTAGCAAAATTAATGCCGTAATAGACTCTCTCCCTCCACTTATAGGATCCATTTTCTCCCTCTTGATGACAGCATCAGCACTCCTGGAAGCAGCAAAGCATTCATTGTGGTGTCAGGATGAGACATCACGGGTGATTTCTCTTTAAGTTATATTACAATGGTCACTTAAGTTAATGCATGCCAGCAGTGGACCTGTGATTAATTAATCTGCTTTTGATTAGCTAATGACGGCTCAAGTTAAACACAAGGTTAGTGGAGGCTGAGTCAATCCTTTTAACTGCAGATGTACAGAGTACTTGTTGGAGTAAGTGTTGGAGATATCAATTTATTGGCATCATCCCTCATCGTAACGACTCGTCATTGGCCTGCTGCACCTCTCATACAGGGATGGAGAGTCACACAGTGGGGCACGATGTAATTAAAAGTCTTATAAACACCAGAATCACTTGTTGTTTTTGTACTTTGTAGTGTAAAAATTGATGATTTGTAAGATGTTCGAACAGAAGCACTATAAATAGTGTGGCCACTGGTTTACAGCTCATCATCTGGACGTGAAATACAGCAGGAAGAAGTGACCTCTCCATCCATCTCCCCTTTTATTGTCACTAGCAACAGCCGGATGAAGATGAGTGTGAGAGAGATCGGCTCGCGAGCTCCTTCCGTCTCCATCCATCAAGTCTAAGTCTCTTTATAATCTTTTGCAGAGAATGATGAAATAAAAGAAAGGACAGCAGGGAACACAGACATTTACATCCTCCCCTGCAGGTTCTGCCTCCTGCCCCTCTTCCTGCCGTACTTCTCTGCAGGATGACACTAATAAAAGAATGCTGACACAACAGAGCAGAATTTGGAGCTGCTGGGAGGCCATGGGCTTGTTATGATCAGGGTGAAGCCCAAGGCGGTGCATGTGCCGTGAGCGTCTTTCTTCCACACTCAGATGTTATTAACGCTGCGCCACTGGAAGAACATCAAGGACAATGAGGCCTGAGGGCAGGAACGCAAGCATCAAACCTGCTCCGACGCCGCCCAATCAACATAACCACTTCTAGAAACACAGAGCGGAAAAGAAACCCGGGCTCCATGACACATGGAGATAAACACATCGGATTTGTGTTACAAATAAAATGTTGCTCTGTGACAAAGAGTGTGTTTGCACTGAAGTTTCATTCAACCTTAATTTATACGGACTAGTTGCCATTGAGCCTCGAGGACTCATTTACAAGAAAGACCTGTTACAGACAGACAAAAGTACGGTAGATAAGGAAAAGAGAAAACACAAGGGGAGGTCAAAAACATCATATCTCGCACTATGTCCTGGCCGGGGCACAGTGTGAAAGTTGCAACAACAAAAAAAAGACCTTGCACATAAACAACAACATACTAATGACATCATAATACATTTATGCATGAGGAGGTTGACAAAGGTGGTGAGTTGTCCGTGGACATCGCCAGAAAGTTCCATGGTCCTGATAAAATATGGCACAGTGTCTGTCAGCCGGTTCAGCTCTGATACGGGCCCATGGATGTCCTCGGGAAGGGGGCAGGTGGAGGTGTGTGTGTGTGTGTGTGTGNGGGGGGGGGGTGACAGAGCTTCTTGTTCACATAACCTCCAGCAGAAATTTGCGATAGTTGGCCTACAAGTGGGGAAGCCAAATTCAGATAACAATTGTTTTGGGACAGACCGACTCTACTTGATTTTCTTGTCTGCCTTCATAGTTCTGCTGGTACATCCCAGTGGTGACTCCAAACTGCCAAACAAAAAGTACAATACAGGTAGTCCTCGGGTTACGACGGTCTCGAGTTACGACGTTTTACGACGCATCTCCCATTTACTATGAAAAGCCTTATTTTGAATTACGCGGTTTTACGTCATAAACGTCGTAACGCAGCGGCGGAAGAATATTGTACTGTACGCGGTGCAGTGTCGCAGGAAAACTGTACTGTACTGTACACCACTCTGGAGGGTACTGTTAGGATAGGTTAAGTGCTTGGTAATACAGTACTGTACATGTAAATGGTACAGTATGTACGTATGTTCCGACTTACGTTGAAAATCGGGTTACAACACCGCGTAGGAACAGATCAACGTCATAAGTCGAGGACTACCTGTAGTTCTTCGTTATTTTGCGGTTTGTTTATCGCGGGTTTGCTACATTGCCTGATTTTCTGGACAGGACACAATTGGCTGATTGATGGATGAGCCATGTTTTTTTTTATATATATATATATATATATATATATAAATTATTTTAAATGATTTTACACCACGTGTGAAGTCCACAGGTGGAAGGGAAAGCTCCCTCCTGCAGCCTGATCAGCTGATTTCCTTCTCTGCCACTACACATTTCTCCTGCTGCAGCGTTGTGAAGGGTTAACCCTTTGCTGTCCAGATGCATGGTTGCCTTTTGTCTTCCAAGTTAAAATTCAAAGTATGTCACATCGTAAAAAATCATCATAAATCACAAAATATAAAAGTGTCAAATGTTATTTTTAGTTATTTTAGAACGTCCATGTTCAGTTATTGTTGTGTAATTGATCAATAAGTACATTTCTGCTCCGTGCTGCAGAGCTGAAGCTGTGTGACATCCCTTTGATGTCCTGCTGCACTTCTCTACAATTTAAACTTAAATACTGTAACATTTTAAATAAATAAAAATCCATGCTGCATGGGTTGTTTATTTAAAATGTTACAGTATTTACATTTTAATTGTATATTGAAGAAGGGAGATTGGGAGCAACGAGTGAGGAGTGAGTGTGATTGCAGCCAGGCACATGCCATGACAAAGGTTACTGAACTTGAACTGAACTTGAACTTGGACAACTGTATCCCTACTTTGCGATTTTCACTTATCGCGGGTGGGCGTGGGCCCAAACACCAGCGATAAACGAGGGACTACTGCCATCTCAATCACTGAATGCACACCCTCAACTGATTAAGATTTAGGGTCACCCCAAATAAAGAAGGCTAGCACAACTAATCAACATTAGCCAGCAAAAACCTGAACATAACTGTCAGTTTGACAGATACTGAATAAAGATTTTGTGTGGTAGTAGCTGAGAGTTATTCACAGCACACATTAAGAAGTTTACACAGAGTGAGTGGTGGTGCCGAGGCTAGAGAAGGCAAAGCCTGTGATCAAAAGGTTGCTGGTTTGACCCCCTGGACTGACAACATCAAAATGTGGGTAGGAAAGGTGAAGCACCCACATCTGCCTCCACCCACTTTGGGACCTTGAGCACCATCTCACCAAATCCCACCATCCCCCCAGGCGCCCTAGATAGCAGCTCTCTGCTCCACACACTGCACTGTGGTAGCTCGGTGGTCTGTGGTTGCGTCAGGAAGGACATACGACATAAAAACATTGCCATGTCGAGTTAGTTCGCTGTAGTGACCCCCTGAGAAAGGAAGCAGCTAAAGGACAATGAAGAAGATTAAGAGGTCTACACATTGAACTTTTTGTTTTCATCAGACATGGAAATTAACTGTTTGAGTCAACCCTGTCTGTTAGCAAAATATCTCACACACCACTAGACTGATTTTTGGGGAAACTCAGAGACAGTGAGTATTTGCTGTGCATCTAAAACTCATTCATATTTGGCGTCAGCTCATTTCAAGATGGCCACCACAGCCAATTGAAATGGGTCAGCACATAAATGGCTATAACTTAGGCAGCTTTGTGGATAGTGAGCTTTAAATAAATCTGGTGTGGTAGAAGTAATTTTCTGAGGACTAACACAGCTGACAAGATATCACAACACTGCATTTTATTGTTCATGATGTTATTTAAAAGGTTTGATGGTAATGTCTATAACGCTGTCCATTTATGGCACTAGATGATCTTAGTTTAAATGAAAGGCAGTTGGTGATATGCATTCCACAAAAGAATGGAATGTATTTCAATTTGTTATCGGCAAAAAGCTGTAACATTTATATACAATACCTTCATCCTGCTCAGGAGTCTTGAGTGATATCATTGCAGAAGTGTGTCGACAAGAGCTGTCAGATCATGTAGGACATCCTAGAAGTTCCAGACACAGAAGAATGTGTCATCAGACCCCCTGCCCATAGCCCCCTAGTCAGACCTTCCTAACATCCGTCTTCATTAAAAGGTTGCTCCCTGAACAGATGGTCATTAACATCACCCC
>JBBPBX010010437.1:47229-57920 GCA_038048925.1 Garcialebias charrua
CCTTGGTCTCTGCACCCACCCAGCAGCAGGACATTACCCAGAGGACACCCGTCATCCCTTTGGGAATCCCAGAAAACTGCACTGACAAGGAGAAAGTAGTGCAACTTGTTTATGACCGCCCTGGGATGTAATTAAATCTTTTGAAATGTTGCAAAAAACATTAATAACGTGTGAAGACTGGCCTATTTAGCGGGGTAATCAATACGTCCGACACAAAGTCAGATGACAGTGATGCATCGACCATGAACCAGAAAGCCGGTCGAGTCAGAGTCAGAGAAGTTTTATGAGGTGAGGACTAACGAAGCTAAAGCAAGTATGTACATCTGACACTTGTCTGTCCTGAGTTTTAGTAAAACAGCTTGTAATCCACTAAATCAATTTGAATGAAACTCTCCAAAGATAATTTGGTGCCAATACAGTTCAAGATGGCCGCCACAGACAACTGATCTTAGGAAACAGAAAATTGTCAATAACTCAGCCAATTTAATAAATATTGAGTTAAAATTTGCCGTGGAAGTAGCTGAGAGTCATCCCCGACCCACAGTCCAAGTGCTAACTGATTGCATATGCTTTTAAGACTTTGCTATTAACTATTGACGCCGTCTGTCTGTTAGCAAAATACTGTATATCATAAATTCCTGGATGGATTTTAACCAAACTATCATAGAATAACCAGAAAATATATCTTTAACCTATTTTTTTGTCACCCAATTTCTAGATGGCTGCCACACCCAACTGATTCTAGAAAACACCAAAATGACCAAAACTCCACCAGTTTTTACAGATAAGTTCAAACTTGGTGCGGTAGTTGAGTATCATCGCTAACACCTGGTCTGAATGCTACAGATTGAACAATTTTGCTTAAAACTTTGCCAACAACTGGAGGCAACAACCCTGTTTGTTTGTTTGTTAGCAAAATATCTAATGAACTACTTAAAGGATTTGAATGGAACCCTCAGAAAGTAACCACTAGATATACAGTACATCTACAACTTGTTAACATTTAGAGCCAGTCGCTTACAAGATGGCAGCCACATCTAATCAACATTAGTGAACATAAAAATGGCTATCACTCAGTCAGTTTTACTGATGTAAGAATATAAGTACTGGTCAGATTTACTGACTGTACAGTATTCCAAATGAAAGAATGAGCAGGTTTACCTGACACAATCTTCTCATCAATTATTTCACGAGTTCTCTCTTTTTTCAGGATTTAAACCAATAAATTGTGACCAGACAAGATGTAATTGACAGGAAACGTTATTATATTTGACCTACCAAAGATAGAATAATTTAATAACAGAATCATAAAATTACATCAAACATGTATATAACGGATTGGTTCTGATTAAATTTTCATATAAACTTAACTGTCGACAGATTCAGTTTTAGAACAACAGCACAAGTAATAAGGTGACATGTTTACTTATATCTGCAGGCACTTTTAACTTCATGTTACTAGCTTAGGAAGGATAAGGGGGAAGATTTCAGAGTTTAGGAGGAGTGGGAGAAAAGTTTAAGTAGTGAAGGGAGGTTGTTTGAAATGATTGAATAAATGTTGCTTTTTTTTTTTTATGTCCAGAGGACCAGACTTAGCTTTTTTAGATTTTGCTACCTGGATTATTGAGCATGCATCGGGGTTGTTTGAAATGAGTTCAACCAAACATGACACATTCTTCGACCGATGTCCACTGGACCCAGGATCAGCTTAGTAAACGATCACGACTCTTTACCTGACACAAAGATGATCCTCGCTCTGGTCAGAGAGGTGGAAGCAGCCTTTAGACGCAAACCGGGTTCTTAATCCAAATTACGTCCAAAACTGGTCTTCAGTGTTTACTGTTCAGCGTCCACTTTACCGGACCGAAGTAATGGCAGTTCCGGTTTTGTCTTTTCAAGCTAAAAGTATTCCTTGAGAGGAACACTCATTCAAGTTGGAGCTTAGAGCTCGAAGAGGACTTATAACTAGCATGTTACAAGTCTTTAACTGATGACGTGGTCATTAGCATTTTGACCAGCGTTCAAATAAGCTCTTTGGAGAACATAGTAGTTCAATTCCTCCAGCAGACTGAAGGTAAAAGCAGGAAGTGGAACTTTAAAAAGGGAGTTTAACCCAGTTACATTCAATCTGTTCATTGGCTGTTCATCAGGGCACAGGAGGGAATTAGCTTAGGTCAAAGGGTTTATAAAAGTTAAAGGAGTGAAGATTATTCAGGAAAGTGTTTAGAAAAAAGACAGAAAACCGTCGCCAGTTATACAGATTACTGATTAAGCTTTTGATTAACGTCTTAACATTTCTAAACAAATTTGAAAAGTTCAACTTGACATATTTCTCAACTTTAGACAGAGTTCTTTGACTCATGTGTCCACATATTAAGAATACACCAGCATATTAAATAATAATAATAATAATAATAATAATAATAATCATCATTTTATTTAAAAGCACCTTTCAGGACACCCAAGGACACTTAACAAACCAATACAGTGTAATGCAGATCAAACATTATCAGCGACAAATTGAAATATAAAATACATAAAGGTTATAAAATGCAAGATAATAAAAATACATTTAGTAAAGTTAATGATAAGCTAGTCTGAAGAGATGTGTTTTCAGGGCAGTCTTGAACAGAGAAAGGGAGGTGGTGTTTCGAAGGTCTGGCGGTAGAGCGTTCCAGAGGTGAGGGGCAGAGCAGGTGAAGGCCCTGCTCCCCATGGTGGAGAGGCGGGCAGAGGGTACATGGAGATGTAGCGAAGAGGAGGATCTGAGAGAGCGTGATGGGATGGAGATTTGTAGGAGGTCAGATAGATAAGGAGGGGCAAGGTTGTGGATAGCTTTGAACGTGAGGAGTAGAATTTTGAAGATGATGCGTGATTTAACCGGGAGCCAGTGGAGCTGCTGCAGGACAGGAGTGATGTGGTTATAGTAGGAGGTTTGAGTGATGACACGGGCAGCTGAGTTCTGGACCATCTGTAACTTGTGGAGAGATTTGTTGGGGAGGCCGTAGAGAAGGGAGTTGCAGTAATCGATACGGGAAGTCACAAGACTGTGCACCAGGATGGCTGTGGAGCGGGGTGTGAGAGAAGGACGGAGACGGTTAATATTACGGAGGTGGAAATAGGCAGACCGAGTAATATTGTTGATGTGTGAAGTGAAGGAGAGAGTGGTGTCGAGGATGACACCGAGGCTCTTGACCTGAGGGGAGGGGGATAGCAGAGAGTTGTTAAGGGGGACGAGAAGATGTTCTGATTTTGAAATAGAGTTTTTGGTACCAACAAGAATGATTTCTGTTTTGTTACTGTTTAGTTGAAGGAAATTGTTAGAAAACCAGTGATTTAGCTCATTGAGACAGTCGGTGAGGATGGAGGGTGGGTGGGTGGAGTTAGGTTTTGATGACAAGTAGAGCTGCGTGTCATCAGCATAGCAGTGGAAATGGACGCCGTATTTGCGGAAGATGTGACCTAGAGGAAGGAGGTAAATGATGAAGAGGAGGGGTCCGAGGACAGAGCCTTGGGGGACACCCGTGGAGACAGGGGAAGACTGGGAACGGAAGGATTTAAGCTGAATGAATTGAGTGCGGTCAGAGAGATAGGAGGTGAACCAGTCTAACGGGGTACCTGAGATGCCAATGGAGGTTAGTCTGTTGAGGAGGATAGAATGACAGATGGTGTCGAAGGCAGAGCTTAGATCAAGAAGAATGAGGATGGACAGAAGACCAGAGTCAGCAGCAAGAAGAAGGTCGTTAGTAATTTTTACTAGAGCTGTTTCGGTGCTATGGTGGGGGCAAAATCCAGATTGAAACTCTTCATAAATGTTGTTGTTGGACAGGTGAGAGTGAAGTTGACTAGCAACAGTTTTTTCAAGGATCTTGGAGATGAAGGGCAGATTGGGATTGGAATAACAATGATCATTCAACATATTGAAAAATAACACTGCTCATATGAATAACACAAGGTTATGTTTTGATTACCGTATATCTGAATTAGCACAAATAAAAAATTAAAGAGAGTCTCTTGTGATTTAATTTGTGTAAATTAATAGAATAAAACAGTGTTGATGTCTGTTCACTGAGAGGATCAGTGAAAAGGTGTAAATCCAGCTCAAAGAGGTGAAGGTGTATCACTACGCTGATATTGAGCTACAAATTTGAAGTGGTGGTAGCTGAGAGTTTTATTTAACCCACTCTGAGTGCTAATGCATCTCATGAGATCATCATTCAATGTGCATCTTCTTCTTCTTTCAGTTTCTCCTTCTTCAGAGGTCGCCACAGTGAGTCATCCTCCATCTCACTCTGTCCTCAGCATCCTCTGTCCTCACTCCAAATACCTTCATGTCCTCTCTAACTGCATCCATATATCTCCTCTTTGTCATTTTCCTGCATGGAAGCTACATTTCTAACATCCTTCTACCAATATACCCACTGTCCCTCCTCTGGACATGTCCAAACCATCTCACTCTGTCTTCTCTAACTTTATCTCCAAGTTGTTCAACATGTGCTGTACCTCTGATGATCTCATTCCTGATCTTATCCATCCTCGTCACTCCTAAGAGCCTCAACATCTTCATGTCTGCTGCTTCCAGTTCTTGGTCCTGCCTTTTTGCCAGTGCCACTGTCTCCAGACCAGACAACACCACTGGTCTTACCAATATACTGTATTTTAAACTTTTCCTTTGACCTTTGCTGACAAACTTTTTTGCGCAACGCCTAATGTAATTTATAATGTTTGACCGAAAACAATTCACCTTCTGTTTCTTCTTACCACAAGATTATATTAGTTCAAACCGCTGGCATTGGAAGGCAACGGGGGACCTTCATTCCTTCAACGCCTGTATTAAAGTTGGTGTCAACATCTTGACCTACAATACTTGGAAGAGCACCTAAAAAGTCTTATTACGACAGCAATGTTGAGAAACAAAGTTACAGATGTATGTGTAGAAGTCACAGTAGTTACATGCTCTTGCTTGTTTCAGTCTGACTGAAGTAAATCTTATTGACAGCCTCATCATACTGTAAGTATCTCCAGCGGCAGTCTCCATAGATGCCAATTACCGCAGTAATCACTCTCTAGCTGAGAGCGTGGATTCAGACAGGGTAAAGTATTATCCATCTCCATCATATTCATTATCAGGCAGCAGATGCAGGTGTCCTAGCCTCCCACTGCTCCACACCATTAGTGACTGATAGATGGAGAGACTTTACTGACACTTCCTCCACAGAGCACGCCCACATGGCATCCCTTTTTTTTTAAAGAAGGAGAAAAAAGATTTTTCAGGTAAAGAAACACTGAAATCCACTTTTCATCCATCGCTGTCACGATTGGGTACAGGCGGCCGTGTCCAGAGTACGCGCACGGTCAAATGTCACCCAGCAGGGGGGTTTGAAGCACATCGTTTGTTGTCTGCTGATTATCCTCTGCTGTCTCTTTAACAAGGAGGGTCAGCGAGACGGACGTATATTATCTTTGTTTCTCACAACCGGAGAACAGAAGAGGTGAAAGCGGCATGTTTGTCACCCATCGATCCAGCTGCTGCTCGTGTGCAGCATGGCCGAAAAGGGCGGCCTGCTCCCTGCCGAATGAACCCGACTACAGGTGAAGAGCAGCCCGAGTCAGGAAGTTGCTCAAATAAATCACCTCATTAGCCCGTTCTCTAATGGGTTATTATAACATGCTCCTGGTGAGGCTCATGAGATTTCCAAACTCTGAAAACGTTTTGGGTGGGATCGTTTTCCAATCGTCTCGCACCTGGTTGAGGTCATTCCATCAGGTGGATTGATTTACATATAAATTGAACATGCAGTGCTCACACACCTCCTTAAACTCATTTGTTTCCTTCCTGTATCCCATTATCTGTTTGCCACACTTGAACAAGCATTTAATCTTGTCTTTCATATTATCTTGTGCTTTGTTATTTTTAAGTGCTGTTTATTAAAAACTCCTTTAGCTAATAATGTCCGCACACACACATACACCCCCCTTTTTTTTTTTCTTTTCTCCTAGCAATGCCCCTTTTTTTTATGTGTTCGTAGCATCTGTGTGTCCCGAGGTGAAATGGGAAACGTTGAAAATTCACTGGAATATGAAAAAGCAATCATATTTTCTGTATCTGTAAGCAGGTCTGTGGTAGCTGGAGGTCATTCGCGCTTCCTGCCGTTGCTTGGGGAGGCATTTTGTAAGATCCCCCAAGGCTCACCTAGTTAATTAAGTTTTTGTAACATGTTTTTTTTTTTTTACTGCTCCGCAAAGACAATTCACTTTAACTGCTGAAGGTTCCATGATGTTACATCTCATCGACGTCTAAACGGAACGCGCAGCCAGAGAAACAAGGTTCTTACATGTTTCTTAAAGTAAAACACAAGCACTTTGTAAAGTTGTGAGCTTTTTCAGCGCTGTTGTGATAACATGGCCTTCAAAAACAAAACAAAATTATTTGCAACAATAAAATCTTTTTTTTTTTTTTTTGCTTTAAAGAACCAAAGTCTGCTTTTGCAGAACTGTAAGAACTGAAATAACACCCTGATGCATGCTCAATAATCCAGGTAGAAAAATCTAAAAAAGCTAAGTCTGGTCCTCTGGACATTAAAAAACAAAACAAAACAAAGCAAAAAAATTGTAGAAATGTTTCGTCTTTCGTCCGAAAGACTTCCTCAGTCTGAGCTGCTGTATTCAGCTCAGTCTTATAAATAGCACCCTCTCACAGTGGATCAACCAGTTGGCTGATGACAGCCTGAAACCAGCTGCTCACATGATCAAGGAGGACCATCAGCCTAACGATGGATCGTTAGCACCCTGATGGTTGTTTGCTATTCACAGAGGGCTGAGTGATACTAGCAATAACAGCATTGTAAGACGAAACATTTCTACAATTTTTTTGCTTTGTTTTGTTTTTTGAATGTCTAGAGGACCAGACTTAGCTTTTTTAGAACTGAAATAACAGTTTACTTCTAAAATGTGTCACTTTTCTCATGAACTGTTATTAATAAACAGCCCATGAACAAATACATTTAAATTCATAGGTAACTGTTTATTTAGCACAAGACGAAGGCGACTTATTGGCTCCATGAGCAATGAAAGGAAAACATAAATTTACGCACACGGGTGCTTGTTCTTTTGTCTGTTAACAAAATGGCTCATAAACTATAGAACAGGTTTGAATGAACCTCCCAAAATGCAATAAATACATGTGCACCTACAACTGTTTACCTGTACTGTTTGGAGTCACCTTGACTCAAGATGGCCACCACAGCTAATCAACCATACACACACAAAGCGATAACTCAGTCACTTTTACAGATGTTGGGGTAAGTTTAGTGGCTGAACATCACCCTACACATTTTAAATGCTGACAGATCATCTGTGGACTTTGTTTAAAACTTTGCTGAAGTTAACTCACGTTAAATATTTCATGAACCACTGGACAAATTTCAATAAAACTCTCAGACTGTAACCACAGGACACACATCTACAGCTGATTAACTTGGAAATGAACCTGCTCTAAGATGGCAGCCAGAGCTAATCAAACTTTGCAAACATACAAACACTTTGTCAGTCATTTTTACAGGTATACAGATACAATCCAGTTTGGTGGTAGATTAGACTTCCTTAACACATACATTGAGCACTAATGGATAGAGCTGTCATTTCTATCCTGGGCTCAAGGGTTGGTGTCTGGCTTTTGATTGCGTCAGACGATCAGCCGCGATACAATTATATGGCAACATGGCTTGACATACTATCACCAGCCGGTTCGGCTGGTGATAGTATGCGGTGAAATGGCCGGGTTTCGGCCATTTCACCGCGAGCTGACCGGCCTTGAATGAGGTAAAATAAAGTTCACTTAAAAACTCTGGATCATTATTCTCTATAACTAACAAAAATCACTGCAATCAGTTCTCTAAAATTTATAATTTGCAAGATGTTACACATCCACTAACTAAATATGAAGCAAAGTAAAAAAGATTTATATATTTAATATTTTCTCCAGCCCAGCTAGCAAGCAAATGTTCAGATGACGTTCAGTGAACGTCGTCTAAAGGTCGAATGTCGAATGTTCAGGACCCAACGTTGTCTGAACGTTGCCTCAACGTTAACCCTGAACGTTAACGCTGAACGGTAACTCACTGTAAGAAAAAAAAATTGGTGTAATTTCATTCAATTAGTTCTTACACCTTTGAAACTTTAATGGTTGTTATTATTTATGACCAAATCTCTATTTTTGTTTTGTTACAAAAAGTGTGCACTTCTGACATTGTCTGAACATTGTCTGAACATTGTCTGAACATTGTCTGAACATTGTCTGAACATTGTCTGAACATTGTCTGAACATTGTCTGAACATTGCCTGAACATTGTCTGAACATTGTCTGAACATTGCCTGAACATTGTCTGAACATTGTCTGAACATTGCCTGAACATTGCCTGAACATTGTCTGAACATTGTCTGAACATTGTCTGAACATTGTCTGAACATTATCTGAACATTGTCTGAACATTGTTTGAACATTATCTGAACGTTGTCTGAACGTTTCCTGAACGTTAACGCTGAACGTTCACTCACTGTAAGAAAAAAAAATTGGTGTAATTTCATTCACTTATTTCTTACATCTTTGACACTTTAATGGTTGTTATTATTTATGACCAAATCTCTATTTTTGTTTTGTTACAAAAGGTGTGCACTTCTGACATTGTCTGAACATTGTCTGAACGTTCACTATGAACATTCACTTGACATGACAATCATGTTTACTGTGACTTCTTTAATCAGTCTTTATATCTTCAATAGAGCAATGGGCCCACGTACGAGACCCCCACTCATATGGGTTCTTTATCTATAACCATAATTACATGGTTGTTATTGTCACCAGATCTCTATTTTTGTCTTGTTATAAAAAGTTTGCCCTTCTGATTTTGTCTTATCACTGTAAACTATCAATTGCTGTGAAAAACAAATGTTTGCTGTGATCATTTAATCAGTTTTTTTTTATATTTAAAAGCTATGGTTATTGTCACCAAATCTTTATTTTTGTCTTGATATGAAGTGCACTGACGTTTTCTGAATGTTTGCTTACTGTGAGAAAAAAAAAAACCATGGCATATTTTTATTGAATTAGTTTTTTTAATCTTTAAAACTTTAATGGTCATTAATTATTATCACCAAATCTCTATTTTTGTTTTGAAGTGCACTTCTAATGTTGTCTGAATGTTGTCTGAACGTTCACTCTAGAAATTCAATGTGAAAAAAACATGTTTGGTGTGATTTAATTTAAAGAGTATACAGTACAAACATAATGGTTGTTATTATTTATCACCAAATCTCTATTTCTGCGTTGTTGTAAAAAACTGTACACTTCTGTTAGTTAGATGTTTAACACTGGAAATCCCAGGATATTTAAATCAGTACAATCTTTACCAGAGCCCAGCCAAATGGCTCTTTTTTTTAGTAATTTGTAATCCTTGAGTAAGCATGCCTGGAGACTTTTTCCTTCTATGTAAATGTGAAGGCTTTTGTAGTAGGAGAATGCATTTGGGGGGGATATGCTGGGGGACTTGTGTCCATTGTTTGCTAAAGAATGGCAAACATTCCAATCTAATTGGCTTGGCTGATGGCGCTTGTAACAGATTCACATGTGGAAAATGTTATGCAGAGACAGGTTGTGTTCTGACATACTGTAAGTGTGATTTTATACAGTACTTACATATACATAAAAAAAAATATATATATACTGTATATATATATATATATATATATATATATATATATATATATATATATATATATATATATATATATATATATATATAGTATATATATATATATATATATATATATATATTATATATATATATATATATATATATATATATATATATATATATATATATATATATATATATATATATATATATATATATATATATATATATATAAATATATGTACATTACAACATATAATTTCATTTGAGCTGCTTCCTTCAGGGCGAAGGTACGGCCTTCCTTTATTCTCAAGAAACAGAACAAAATTTTCTTTCATACCACAAGCAATTAAATCAATAAATAATACTAAGGTATCATGACTTACTGAGCACAAATGTCTTGGCTACACCTTCTGCAACATTTTGGCTGACTGGCAGATTCACATGTGTTGTGACAAATGTAGAAAGGATGTTGTATATATATATATATATATATATATATATATATATATATATATATATATATATATATATATATATATATATATATATATATATATATATATATATGTTATATATATATATATATATATATATATATATAATATATATATATATATATATATATATATATATATATATATATATATATAATATATATATATATATATATATATATATATATATATATATATGTACATTACAACATATAATTTCATTTGAGCTGCTTCCTTCAGGGCGAAGGTACGGCCTTCCTTTATTCTCAAGAAACAGAACAAAATTTTCTTTCATACCACAAGCAATTAAATCAATAAATAATACTAAGGTATCATGACTTACTGAGCACAAATGTCTTGGCTACACCTTCTGCAACATTTTGGCTGACTGGCAGATTCACATGTGTTGTGACAAATGTAGAAATGATATGTTGTGTATATATATATATATATATATATATATATATATATATATATATATATATATATATATATATATATA